>CM052268.1:6930010-7210896 GCA_028455795.1 Lasioglossum marginatum
TTTCTCTCTCTCTCTCTCTCTCTCTCTCTCTCTCTCTCTCTCTCTTTTCAGCGGCTCTCGTCTCTCGTTCGTCGAATGTCTGTGTGAGACCGACGGCCCGTGTACGAGCATCGAATTGCTCGCCAGGAAATCGATGTCCCCCTGGACGGTACCAGCCCGGTACCAACCGCCCTAGGCTAGCTTCCAATGGTACGCGTGTACGCGTCCCAGGAACCATACTCTACGATGCCATTCCCATTCCTCCTTTTCCAGCCATTCACCTAATAATCATACTCTGGCTCTTATTCGTACAACTTGGTAATTGTGGTGCTTGGGGGTCCTCAGGAAGAAAATGTAATCCAAAGTACGTATGCTATATCTTCAAATTGATGAAAATCTGTAAAAAAGCAGACATTGTCCTTGATGTTGAATCTCAATGTGTTTCTTCCTCTTATAGCTTGGTCGTTGTCGTGGTTGCAAATTTTGTGGGGCCTCGGAATTATTTTTAAGACCGAAATTTTAGATAAATATGAGGGGTAGAGGGTTGAATGTGGTTGAAAATTCTCAAATATCAAATCGACGAAGATCTGTAAAAAAGAAGTTTCTGCAGCATTGTCCTTGACGTTGAATCTCAAGGTTAAATGTTTCTTGTCATTGCATTGTACTCTACTTTCATCCCCATGATGCGTAGAACACCGCAGCTTGGTAATTGCAGTACTTGAAGGCCTGTGTACCCTCAGGAATTATTTTTAAAGGAGGAAATTTCAGTTAAATATTGGCGGGGTAGAGGGTTGAATGTGTTCGAAAATTCTCAAATATAGTCGAAAGTATCTGTCTGAAAAAATCTATCCAAACTCGACCTTGAATCTCAAGGTCAAACATTTCTTTTTCAGTGCATTGTGTTCTACTCATCGTGGGGATGAGAGTAGAGTACAATGCAGTGAAAAAAAAGATTTGACCTTGAAGTTCAAGGAACTTCTTGTGGAACTACTTTTTTCACAGATCTTCATCGATCCGAAGATGGAGAATACATGTCCCCCCCACTATGACTATATTTTAAGATTGCAGCAAACATCAACAGGGCCGAGATATGGCTCGTCGATTCCCTCGCGGATGGAGGCCTAGCAATTAATCGAAGCCCCGGGTATGAGAGCTCCGCAGATACCGTACAATCCACTTTCCAGCCGATTAACGTGTACCCGGGCTAACGAGCTTTATTAGCCAGTCTAATGAAATCCAAAGTTATCGGGTCCGGGGGTAAGGCAGTCTGGAACAAGCCTGTAACTAGTAGGCGCCGGACATAACCAGACACAATAGTGTGTCTCTCTCGCTCCGGCGCTCTCTGGAAAGCTTATACCCGAGCAATTCCATTCGGGAAGGGGTTTCCTCGGAGAACCTGGGAGTTAGAGAGCGGGATTCGGTGAACGGGAGAAGAGGAAACGGCCCGGCGAAAAGGCGAGGGGAAGAAGAAGTACAGGGGAGAGAGAGACCAACGCCGGAAACTACGAACTGCGGCCCGACCGCGAGAGTTTGCCTCCAACTCCCAGAAATTCCACGGTATTAATTTATCTTCGTACCTTCAGCTGCCCGGATCCCCGACGCCACCTTCTTCCATCGATCAACGCGTCCAACGTATGATTCCGGCTCTAACTGCGAACACAATACACCTGCCTGACTGTGGACCTTAGCGATTTTCTGAAGTTCAATTCGCGGCGACGCTAAATCGCTATAGTTGGCAGTCGTATCAGTCGAGTAGAGTGTTACAAGATCGCGTGTTATGTTCTGCTTGAAGCAGCTGACAGAATCTCCTGATGAATCACTATAGCTCAAGCAGGAGATGCTTGACGATGTATGACTGAGTTGTGACAAGTATTACGATTACTTTGCATGTCTCTACGCTTCAGCATTATGATTGCTCCTTCGTGAATCACTGTTGTACAAATGGAAACCGCAAGCATGATGTTTGACGATGTTTGACGATGATTGACCAACTTGCAAAGCCATACTTGCGGACCAATTGTGTTAAATCTTTCGAAACGCACGTGTCATTGTACCACACGGATGATTCCATGTCTGTTATTAGAGAGGAAGCACAGTTTATTATTGTTTGACAATGATTGATCAACTAGCAAAGCCATACTTGCTTACCAATTGTGTTAAATCTTTCGAAACGCACGTGTCATTGTACCACAAGGATGATACCATGTCTCTTATTAAAGCGGAAGCGCAGTTTATGATTGTTTGACAATGATTGATCGACTTTTAAAGCCATACTTGCGGACCAATTGCGTTCTATTTTTCGAATCGCTCGTGTCACTCTATCGCAAGGGTGATTCCAAGTTGGTTATTAGAGAGGAAGCACAGTCAATGATTGTTTGACAATGTTTGAAAATATTTGACCGGTTAGCCAGGTTCCTCTTGCCGTCAAACCGACGGCCAATCGATCGACGTTCCACTGTCAACGGGAACAGAAGACACCGATGATGGCGGAAAGGGGAGAAGAAACACGAAAGGGAAGATCGATGGAATGGAATAGAAGTCTTTCGTCGAATTCGTTAATCCCATTGGCTCCGGCGGTTCTTTGTGGCGGGCTTCGGAATTAAATTTCCGGTCTCACGGAATCCTGGGAATCCTTTGACGGTCGCCGGGCCGACGGTAATTCGATCAGCAATCATCCGGAGGTTCGTCCACGACGATCCACCCTTTTTTACAAGATCGCGAGCTGCGCCGATGACATCGATACAATTGAACATTTTTCTCAAACAATGGCAAATCAATAATTAGGAGGAAGTAGACTTGTGTGTAGATACATATAATAATTAGAAAGTAGTAGACATGTTTGATGACGTTCGAATGCCCTGAATACATGTAAAATATTCAATCAATCGTGATTATTCGTATCGGTGTGATTATGTTTGATGCTGTACATGTTTGAAAATTGATTGGATTTGCTAAAATTATTCTGCGAGTTTCGAAGATCGTCAGTTTAGGAAGACACCTGCGGAAGTTCGCGACTGTTTGAGAATGTTTGAGCGGGTTGCAGGTCCCGAGGCAGCTTCTGGGAGCTCGGGAGGCTTTCGAGGAGAAAAAGCCTGGATCCAGAGATCTTAATCGATCCCAGGTGAATGGTTATCGTGGCCGGCAAGACGCGGGGCTTGTCCGCGGCTCGAAATCCATCACTCTCGGCCAGAATCGCGGAGGCACGGGGGTGAAGCCGGTGGAACGAGCCATTCATTTGCATTTCAGTGGTCTCGTTGGCCTCGAGCTCCATTTCCCGCTTCCGGGGACGGCGAGCGTCCAAATGAAACGTTCATTCAAGCCGGCCTCTTTTTCTCTCCGCGTTCCTCCGCTCTTCTCCTTCGTTACCGAGCTCTCCTGTCGTCGTCCTTCCGCTTTCAAACAATTCTTCCGGCCTCCCAGGCTAAATTCGGTCACATTCGACCCGTCCCCGACGAATGTGTGTCAAACGATTTAGGTCCGATAGTTCTCTCTCCCTCTTTCACCGTCGTTCCCTCGCGCTATCCGTTCCTCTCTCCGACTGCTCCCAGCCACAGCTCGAACCCGACCGCCTTCTAATTCGATTTTCCTCTCCCGAAGTTGCGGGGACGCGCCCGATTGTTCGCGAGAGTAAATACCAAAGCGCCGCGGCGCTACCAGGACGCCGAGACGCGAGTTCAAGTCGAGCAACCTGCAGAAACGTGACTCTTCCGATGCGCACAGAAATTCGGTGCAGATTTTCCAGCCTTCCGCTCCAACGTCGTTATTATTTATTCATCGTGCTTGAGAATCTTTTTGTTAAGTAATATTGCTTTTAGAACTTATATAAGAGGTTGACAGTGTTAAAACAGGAATGACCAGTTTTGAGAATTATTTCTGAGGCCCACGAATTTTATTAAAATATTGCACTTAGTGGGTTCGAGTGTACGTACATTGGACCACATTTGAGAATTTTTTCGTCAAAAAATATCGACATTTACCTACTATACACAATTACTTATGAAACCTATGTTAGGGGGTTGGACGAACGACAGAATGTCTTTGTGAATTATTTGTGAAGCCCACAAATTTTATGAAAATATTGCACTTAGTGGGTTTGAGTGTACGTACATTGGACCACGTTTGAGAATTTTTTCGTTAAAAAATATTCACATTTAGGGGTTGGATTCACAGAGGATTGAAATGTACATACATTGACAGCATTTCAAGTTGATTTCAGTGAACGTAATCAGGAGTTTTTGGCCACAGTCTACAGTCAAAGCGATCGATGGATCGTTGACGAGCCGACTCCTTCATCCCCGACGAGGGCGCGTCAATTGAATAATTAAGGGCCGTCGCGCTCGAGATGGTCCAGTTTGTAATTTACACGTGGCCCGTGTGGATACAAGCGGATTGGATTCGATGGCTTTATAATCCATTGGGAAATCTAACTCGAGGAATGTAAATACTCGGGATCAAACCCGGGCCATTCCTGAGCAAACTTGAACTTTGCCCGGAATCCGCGGCGCGGTTCGCCCGAAATCGCGTCACTCCATTCTCAAGGCGACTTCCATCGGCTGGGAAGTTCTATGGGGTTGATCGATCTGCGAATCGATCTTCAAGAACCTCGCGTACCAACTAAATCAAAAACCCTTTGGTCCTTCATTCAACCATCCATCCCACATTATATCGACCATTATCCGGCTATGAATTTATAAAAATTAATTTCGCATTACAGAGTGCAGTGTAACAAATTTGCTCATGTAAATTGCGGAAGAATTAAAATAATAATTATCATAACAAACTATGACTTGTCAGTTTCTCTTGAAATAAATTTTGAAATAATAATTATCATGACAAATTATGACTCTCCTCTCAGAGTTTCTGTTCTCTCTAAATAAATTTTGGAGTAATAATTATCATAACAAATTACGACTTGTCAGTTTCTGTTCTCTTGATATAAATTTTGAAATAATAATTATCATGACGACTCTCTTCTCAGTTTCTGTTCTCTCTAAATAAATTTTTGAGTAATAATTATCATGACAAATTACGACTTGTCAGTTTCTGTTCTCTTTAAAGAAATTTCGGAGCGGAGAAGATTGAGCAGTAGGAAAATGTGTACCGAGTTTGAGGAAATACTGGTGGGTTCTGAAACTGAAATCTTTTTTGCCGCAGTACGATAACTGTACAAACATGAGCGAGGCTCCCGTCTTTCTGTACGCCATAGTTTCCCCCGAAAAAAAAATCTCGCATACACGCCCGGTGCGCATACCGGGAGTCAAGGTATGCTCGAGTTAATACGGTATCGGATGAAGGTACGCCAGGGGCTAGCAGGTAGAGAGATACTACCGTTAGCAGGGAAAGACAGCTACGCTGCATGTGTGCATACTGGTGCATGCTTCTGCATAACGACTAGTTGAGAGAGACTCTACTGAATTCTTCGCTGGACCATTATATTCTGAACAACTGAATTGCGTGCCTCTTAAATTCAATACCGCCACACACAACAGCAGAACCGCAGATAAATGGTAACTGTTAATTGTGCTAATGACTAAGATCTACGGAGGGCGGTTGGGAGCGACTATTTTGGACTAGAAGAGCTTACATCAGATTAATTGGGATCTTTGGATCACTGTGATATAGTGATGGCTGGGACCTTCTGCAGTTTATTGTCGACGTTTCAAACTATTATTTAAGCTGATTGAAAATTTTTTAAAAATTGTAGAATTGTAAATAAAAATTGTCTGAAATCTCATTTTGGAATTAAATTATAAATTTTTTATGAAAACTTCTAAATCTTCTTAGATCTTTGGATCATGGTCATGAATTGATGGCTGACACCTTTTGCAGTTTATTGTCGACGTTTTAAACTATTATCCAAGCTGACAGAAAATTTTTTTAAAATTGTAGAGTGTTAAATAAAAATTGTCTAAAATCTCACTTTGAAATTAAATGGAAAATTTAGTAAAAATTTAGATCTTTGGATCACAATGATGAATTGATGGCTGAGATCTTTTGCAGTTTATTGTCGATGTTTCAAACAACTATTTAAGCTGATTGAAATTTTTTTAGAAATTGTAGAATGTTGAATAAAAATTTTCTGAAATCTCACGTTAAAAATTTAAATAAAAAATTTTTTAAAAATCGTGTAATAATAATCTTGAAATAAAAATTGTATAAAATCATACCTTAAAAATCAACATAAAAATCTTCTATAACGACATTTTTTAAAAATCGTGTAATAATAATCTTGAAATAAAAAGTCTAAAATCTCTCTTTGTGGATCGACTTAGGTCTCTGGATCGCAGTGATGAATTGCCGACTGAGTGCACTTTGCTTCCGACATTTCGGAGAGGATCGCCGGACTGGAGCAAGCTGGTATAAATCGCAATTCGAAATATTGCGTTTGTTTACACCCGAGTGGAAATTGGGTTAAAGTGGATTAAAGAAGCGGATTCGTTGTTGGCCGCGCCCCGAGGAAACGGAACGGGGAGACACGTGTACGCCAGCAAGAAAATACGAGCGGAGTTCTTAGGGAAGTCGTATTATTTCAAGAAGAAAACTCCCCGGACGCAGGCCACTTCGTGAAACTTTTCTGCCCCTTTCCCTCCCTCAACCCGTCTCGCCCTCGCGCTTTCCTCTCTGTAATTAGAGAACTTTTGATCCCTGTATTCGAGAAAGAGAGAGAATGGGGTAATGCGAACAAACGTCTGTCGCTCGCAATTTCGCTGTGCGGATCGGCCGAGCCTCAGGCACGGACACTTCGCGGACGAGTAATTTGTTAAACAATTGCAATCGCGCGAACGATGTCGATCGACGCGAATAAAACGCCGCCCGAACCGGGCGACGCACTATCGCTCGCGCACCGTCGCGTAATTCACGCTGCACACCGTGTACCATTATCAATTCATGGTTTTAATTAATTCGCGCGTCACGTGTTCGGTAACCAACGTTCACGCTGCACCGATTTCAACTATGCCGATTTTCAGCTCCTGACCGGTCGTTCTGTCTTGCTCCGCGCTTTTGTCGCTCATTATTCCCTCACATTGTTTTATCCAATTCTGCTCGATATTGAATTAATAACGCTGCGAAATTGATAAATTAGGTCGGTGGAGAAACATTGACTTTTCATGAATATTTTCATTAATAACTCGGGCAGTTTTTAATAAACCAGCTTGAAAAAATTCGTATCGGTACCTCAGACTTGCGTGAATATACCTGCAAAATTTCAGATCGCTAGGATCGATTGTTTCTCTGAAATTAATTCGCGAATATCACATTGGGAACACCAGATTGGAATCACTGTTTCTAATCAGGAAGCCTAAAATTGGCACTTTTAGAAATTTTTTCGCAGAAACTGTGAGATTTCATCCAGAAAACATTTTTCCATTTCTAACAGCTTACTTTAGGGAATATTTCATAATATTTTTATCACGAAGCATTCATTTATAATATTCTCATTTAATATCTTCCACTTATAATGTTCACCTAACTTGAAACTTAAAGTTCAACTTAAAGATTTAACGTGAAATGTTAAATAAAATCGTGCACTTTGGAGAGCCATAAGATATGGCGCACTTAAAATCGTAGAAATTATGCAAGCGCCCCGTAAAAGTCTAATAATCTCAATCAACTTGTTCGCAAAGGCGCAGTCGTCAGGCTTCCTCGAGAAATAACGATTTGATAGAATTCTGTAGAATGCAGTGAGTTAAACCGGTTGCAACCAACAGCGTCGCAACGAGCATGCAGGAGAGTTGGAAAGCTGTGCGGCGGACGAAACCGAATTTTCCAGCGAAGTTTCTTTGGAGCGCCTAAGCCCGCTAATCCGGGAACAGTTGGCCGACGTTCGGAATTATTAATCTCGCAAACGCGATCACGGAAGCTTATGCTTGCCCAGACGCGACGAGCAGAAGTACCATACTACCCTCCAGCAATCTTGTATCCGAAACGATCCGCTTTTAGTATTCTCGTAACGTTCGGTAATCGACGGGACAATTTTAATATTGATGGAAAAACTACTTGTCGTATAGGGGTGGAAAAAATGCTGGTACAAAAGAGAATTATAATTGATCGAAGGAATTTTGTTTGAAAATGATTGGTCGCTTAATTGTTTAATTAAAAAATATTGGAGACAGACGTGAAACTTGATACACTTTCGGCTCTAATATGATTTGTTTTTCGAAAGATACTTCGTTTTGCGGATTGAGACATTTCGCAATTAATTGCTAAGATTTCAAACTATTTTTCGATCCGGAGAAAATATTTTTTAAAAAATCACAATTGAGCTCAGCAGAGGATTCTTTGTAGATCACAGTCTTTTTGCATTCAGGACGACCCGAATACCTCTTTAAGCCGAAAAAAGAATTTCTAAAACTTCTATGGTACTGTAAAAAATTTTTCCGAAAAGTTTACGCCGTGGAAAAATTTTCTTAAAAATTCTATGCTACCGTAAGAAATTTTCCTGCAAGTCTACGCTGTGAAGAAATTTTCTTAAATATTCTGTGACGAAGAAATTTTTCAAAAATTGTGAAATAAAATAGAGGAGGTCCTAAGACCGTCTGGCGAAGTTTCTTCTGATCCGGCAGATCCGGGAACAGTTGGCCGCCGTTCGGAATAATTAATCTCCGAAACGCGATCGTAACAGCTTAGGGCTTGTCCAGCGGAAGTGCGCGTTTTCCATCGTGCGGCTGAGTCTCGTAGGAACGAGTCGCAGCGAGCGACTGGGGACGTTACAGCACACGTCCAATAAACCATCGGGAGAGAGAGTTAGAGAGGAGAGGGGAGATAATGCGGACGATACATCTCGAAGTAAATCGAATTTGGAGCGGCGTGCGCTGGGAGTTGACCGGCGAATTCCCCGCGTGCCGCTCTCTCCCCACGGCTCGCATTAAAACAATCTTGTTTCCCCTAGTCCGATACGAAATCATATTAAATTATAAACAGTTATTACGCGCGGCACGGCTCGACCGACCGGTCGAATTAATAATGCGGTCGCGGGGCCCGCGTAAACTTCGTTAATATTCCATTCGTTAAATCGGATTACACGGCCGACCTGTGGCGTCCACGCCCCCGCCCACGAATCTGCATAAAAAACGGCAGGATTCACCCGTTCCACCCTCTCCCCACTGTCCCCCTACCCTTCTCTTTTTGTGCGGCGATAAACAGTCGTAACCAACCATTAATTATGCGACCGACACGCGATACTTCACGAACCAAGACCTCTCGAACTGCATTATTGCTCGGAACATCCCTTTGTGAAGAGAATTCACCCCTCCGTGCTATTTACGACGAAAATGGGTAGGTGCAATTTAAGACTGTCAAAAAATTGAAAGAATTCAAGGTTTTCCATTTGTGACCTCGAAGGTCTTTCATTGAAGGTCACCTCTATTTCTAAGAGAATAATGCAGGTCAAAATAGATTATAAACATCATTACATTGCTTGTGAAAAACCTAACCCAGACCTTGAGTGATCATGAAAGTCATTAATTAAAGGTCATCTTCATTTCTAAGAGAATAATGCAGGTCAAAATAAATTACAAATACCATTACATTGCTTCTGAAAAGCCTAATCCATATCATTGTAAGTAACCTTGTCATTAATTGTAGGTCGCCATCATTTCTAAGAGGACAATACAGATCAAAATAAATTACAGATACCATTATATGGTCACCTTCATTTCTTAGAGAATAATGCAGGTCAAAATCAATTACAGACACCTTGCCAGATACATTGCCGTGAAGAACACTATAACTTTTTCTCAAATGTTTATTCTCTGCAAGACGTTAGATGATGTTATATATAATAATAAATTCGGTCATGTAACCGAGTTCAGTGATAATTTCGGAGAGGCCTGGGGATTTCAGGGACTGTCCAGCTCGGTTGACGATCTCTAAACAAATTTCAGCAGGTTTGATATCTTTTAAGCGTTGCGACGGCAAGGTCTCGTTAATCATGCGATTCTCGTTCGCCTCTAATAAATTGCCGAGAGGCTAAGGCTGGCCGGCGAGCGCCGATAATGAATCACAACAATGCCTCGCGCCGGCTAATGAATTATCTTAGAGGTCTCGGTGCTCTCTTTTCTGTCTGTCCCTCCCCTCCCCGCCGCTCTTATGGAAGCGGGGATGAAGAGAGAGAAAGGCCGTGACGGTTCTCTTTAGCCCCGGCAACAAGAACATCGGCGCCTCTTCCATCATTTCGGTCTACGGGGCCACCGGCTGTGGAAGAATCGGCATTCCGAGCCGGAAACGATGAAAAATTGCGGGCGCAGCTGACGACGCGTTAAAGCCTTATTAATTACGTGCAATGTCGAAACGCGGGGGCGCACGGCCGCGGAACAGTCGCGGCACACGTCCCGACATTTTTCAACCCTTTCAAAATCCTCGAGAAATCCCTCCGCTAAGAAAAATTCAACAATTCTTCCCCATAGATTAAATTACAATCTCTCCAAAATTCAAGATACACATTCTTCGGTATTTAATTACTATTTCCAGAATTATTGGTATTCACATCTTAAACTGGGAGCACCCGGCAGCCATTTGCCAGATACTTTTCAGTGTACATTTTGTGCAACGAATTTGAAGTAATTTTTTCTTTTTAGTAGTTACTTTTTATTAGCATTTTATCATTAATATTTGTATCTGAATTCGCTCTGCACCTTAGAAATGAAACAAAGTGGAACTTCAAATCCCTTCAAGCACCAAGACCGTTCCACTAGATTTCGTATTTGTGGATAGAAATTATATTATTGCATTTTCATTATATAATTTGTACGTATAAATAAATTCTATTGTGCTATGATACCACAATATACATAATAATAATAATAATTAGAAGTGACAAAATTGTTCTGAATATTTTACCTACTAACTTAGCACTAAACCTATCAGAAGGGGTAAATTGACCCGTTTCAGATTTTTTATTCGACAATTATTGAAATAGTGAAAGTGTCTTCCTGGGAATTTATTGAATATATTACAAAATATAAATAAATTTAATCTTGTTATGTTTATAATACTATACACATCAGTCACTCTTGATACTTTTGAGCGGTAGTGTAACTCTTTCCCTCGATTCGAGTCGATTCTCCTGATCTGGCGACTTGGCCTGATTGACTCGATGATTGGAGGACGCTCTTCGATCTAATTATTCGATCTTCGGGATCCCGGGATTATCCCGCGGGAAAGAGCTGGGTCCGCGGAATCGGACAGCCCGAATCCCACAGGTGACTCCAGCCCGACGACCGCAAATTACCGGGGATCCTCTCTGTAATCAGTGCGGCGCGACGCAACGCTTTGAATCGCCTTTTGACTCGACACCGCGACGCCGACGCACCGAATTAACGTTCTTTGACTTCCCAGGATTTTCTCTCTGGCAACGGTATCAACGAGTTCTCCTTCCGCCATGTTGTCCCCGAAATTCCGCTGAAGACAGCGTCCAAATGAAAAAGATAGAAAATTGTATGCGCCGTGTGCCGCCCCGCTGAAACGTTAACTATTCGTGTCGCGTGTAACGCAAACTGCATTCGCGCGGTGCAATTCCGCGCCGGACGTTACGTAATTACGGGACAACGGAACCGTGCGAGCGGACCACTGCTGTCTCTCTTTTCTTCCTTTCTCTCTCTCTCTCTCTCTCTCTCTCTCTCTCTCTCGTTTTCCCCGGCCCCGACAGAAGTGGCTGTATCGGTATTAATTAAAAATTGAATTTTTCCGCTGACTCCGCGCTGGCACCGCTCGACAACCACCCGAGCCCACTGTCAGCCGGACTCGATTGCAGCCGAGTGCTGTTTCGGCGTTACGTCACGGCACCGGTTAATATTCGACCGACCCACTGCAATTTTTTTGCATTTTTTTTTATTAGCTGCACCCAGAGAGAAAGAGAGACGGGGTCGCGCTCGGTCAGCAGGATCGAACGAAAGGGAGATCTTCGGGAATTTTTTTCTCCGGAACCGGGAGAGCTTTCCCGGAAAATGTTTTTGGCTCTCGAAGAGCGTGCTTTGGACAGTATCTGGGAATTTTTCTGGTCGACAATGTTTGTTTGTTACGAAGCTGAACTATGAATTAATTGCTGGGAGCCATCGCAAGAAATGTTCAGGCAATCGTACGGGTACGTACAACTTTTTTGAAAATTGAGTTTTCGAAGATCGGTTTCCGGCGAGGATTAACTAAATAGTTTTAGTCTAGTTTATTATATATTAAGTAAATAATTTTAGTCTAGTTTCATGTAAAATTGAAAATCTGTGGTTCAGACCAAGCCTCACGGAGATGTATACGTGTGTGGAACCACGAATGGCTCTAGGAAAATGGCTGCCAGGATCTTCCGGTTTGAGGTATCCTGTTGAATTTTTTTGGAGAAACTACTTAAATATCGTAGAACGAGATGTATATCTTGATTTTTCGAAGAGACATGATTTCGTGTGAAAAAAAATTCTCCATCCTCCAATGAGGGTCCTGAATCGATTATATGATATTTGAGGTATCCTGCTCAATATTTTTGGAGACTACTTAAATGTCGTGAGATTTTTCGAAGAGACATGATTCTCAATGAACAAAAAATTCTGCACCCTCCAGTGACGGTGAATCAATAATTACTTTTTAATTATTGAGATTATAAAGATGCTTCCGTTAGAAATTATTGAACAAAATTTCTTTATTCGAGTACGTATTAATATAAAAATTGTGAAATATCTAAATAAATTCAGCCTTGCAATTTTTTATAAAACAATATATATCCGATACATTTTTAATTTTAAATATTTTGAAAGTACCTGGCACATGTTCCCTTATAAAAACGACAAGATTGATCTTATTTAGACTTTGTGCAGCTCCTATTGTAATATCTAGACTGCGGATCTTTCTGCAAAATGAAAATGTTCTTCATTGATTGTGGGCAGCAGGAATAAAATAAAAATTGATTTCATCCCTTAACGACTTCGTTACATTAAAAGCAACATTAGAACATTCTTGAATTTTTAAAATTTTTTGCTGGTGTTTATTTCACCCAATCAATTTCTTCATAAATGCATAAAGATCCGCTAGTAATATGTGCTCCACTAAAGATATCTATACAATAATTTCTTACGAAATTATTTTTACTATACCAATAATCGTAAAATAAAAAATCTGGAACCGGATATTTTGATCGGCGATGATAGGTTTGGTGTTAATGTATTAAAAATAGCAGAATAAAATGTATGAAATCGCGGCGACCCACTTTAAAAATCCGCGCAGGTTAATAAGATCGCAACCAAAATAACTGGGAGCGAGAGCTAGAGGTGCGATCGATGGGCGTGAATAAAAAGAACGGGCCAGTGCATCCGGTGTCGCCGCAAGGGATGGGAAGAGTGCAACGTCGGCGCCTCCGAGCGAGAAAAGTCGCGGATGACGTCGGATCATTGATAATCGATGTGTTATTATGCGGCGGGCACGAGGATATGAATTTAACCGAGCGAGGAGAAAGGAGGTAGAGGATCATCACCGTGACGTCACGGCCAACGACGACGAGAGAGGAAGACACCGTCGTCGTCGACGACGAGTTAAGGTGGAAGGTTTGAGGTCGGTCTGCCACTGACGTAACGCGCCGGAGTCTCGCCGGTAGAGAGCAGCCCGAAGTGGGAGAGAGGATTGACTATAAAGGGAGAGAGAACAGAAGGGGAAGAGGACGGTATGGGTGACGAGCATCGTTATCGACCGACGCGACGGAAAGATGCGATGGAGCGTGTAGTCAAGGGACGCTGGCCGCGTCGAGGACCTTCAGGCTCCTCCACGGCTCTTAATCCTGGCGATTTCTGCTGCGGCACTGTTCAATCGAAAGCGAAACGCCGTGGCTGCCGCTCCAGATCCCCCTTCAGTCGAGGGAACCCACGGAAACCGGGAAACTACCCTTTTCCCCCCTAGGGTCGCGTAGTTCTATCGTTCGGGGCAGTTAACTATTCTGAATCGAAGATCATAGATCGAGAGGGAAGACTAAATTGTAATTGATCGTGGTGGGAATGGGAAACTTGCTATCCCCCCCTTAACGTCGCGTGGTTCTACCCTCACTACGGAAAATCTATACAGTAATTTGTGAACTGTCAATCAATGGGAAAGAAAATTAAACTTAAAAGTTGATTATGTTTGTTTTCTTCAATAATTTCAAATACCTTTCCTTTCGTAGCATCTTACCCTCCCTCAATCATCACCACAATTAGCCACGAGTCGTGGATCAATGAATAAGATCAATGTTATCGAATATCATGTCCAATGAAAATCGAATCACGCGACGCTAAGGAGGGAAAGGCTAGTTTCCCCCACTCCCTCGATCACGGAGCTTCAATTTCGCATTCCAGTGAAAACAAACGGAGAGGGGGAACAAAACCGACCATAAATCGCTAAATAAACGAACAGGAGTCTCGTTCGGGGGTGAAATAATTAACGACAAGCAGTCAGTGGAATGACCATAATCGTTCGCATCGCGAATCCGACGGTGTTAACAAGCCGTCGCTAGCAGCGCGCGGACATTAACATTCCACTTTGAAAGTTCCACAGCGAGGTAAAAAGACAGGGGGCGGAGGGACGGTCGAGGGGGTGCACACCGTCGAAGGCGAAGATAACGAGAACGTTTAACATGCAAATACTCCGGTACGAAACGGCCGCAAAACAGCGGCACGGGTTTGTACGTTAGGTCAAACAATTACGTGGTCCGGGCACACGGGCGCGGCCGAGGATCGCGGGAACAACGTCGCGGCGCAAAAACAGTAATGTTACGATGTAGGTCGGTCGACGGAGTTTCTTGCCCGCGCGGAAACCTGGCAGACCGTGTGCCCGAGAACCGAGGAAACCGTAGACCACCAGATCTACGTCATCGGTTCAACGGCCAAATTATTCTGCGCGAAAAATACCGTCGACCCACGTAGAACTCAATTTTTCTCCGCCAAGCTCCTTCGCCCGAAACCAGCGATTTTAACTGTGCGCCTTTTTCATATTAGCCGATCCTGCCACGTGAATTATTCATTTCTCAAATGATCCCGCCATTAGGAGATTGGAAGCCTCGCTTCTCACCTCAATTTTAATTTAATCATCTTGTTTAAAATATTGGAGAACTCTTTCGCATCGTGGATCACGTACTTGTATCATTAAAAATTTTATTTTTAAAAATTCATCCCCACCACCCGTAAGTTTTCGAAGTTTCAGTTTCGTAATATTTTTAATTTTTCTAGGCAAATTTTAAGGAAGTGGAATCGGGTGAAATGTTATTTTCAGTGGTAGTAGTCTTTGTAAATAAATAAAAATTATTTAACTAGCATTTTTCTGAAAATTTTTTGAACCCATAAATGCATAAAGATCCGCAGTCTAGTCATGATAATACGAGAAGTCGAGGTTGGTACTTGGAAGGGTATTCCACCCTTAAAACAATATTTTCCTCAAAAAACAAAAATCATTCTGTAATCAGCATAGCACGAACTACATCTCTGCAAAATTTCAAATTTTTCTGAAGTCCGCAATTGCCAAAATTAATTGTAGACTGGCGCGTCGCGTGGACGTAAGTGGTCTGCGGCGTAAGTAGAAAAGGTCAGGCGTGGTCAGACGCGACTCCTGAAGTAGCTCGTCTGGGGCGTCTTTGCAGTAGAATATCTCGGTAATGGAGGCACATATAAAAAAAATGTTACAGGACCTTTTCGATGGAGAATTTCCCATGGAATAACCCCACAAAAATTGCAATACGATATCTATAGTAGTTCCAATAGAATGGACAAAATAAATTTACATATAATTAGATGTACAGTAGAAGTGATCGGTGGATCGTTTGATCGTGGATCGCTTGGCTCTTTGTTCGCGATTCCGTCGCGCGTTTTCGCTGGCGCATTCGCGGCCACTTTTCGGCCGCCACCCCCGCTTCTTCTTGGTCCCACTCCACCTCTCTCTGGTTTTTTTCTGGAATCAATAACGGCGCACGAGCCGGGACGGCTAGAGCGGGTCAAGTGGCCATCCGCGCCTGTAAAGCCCCTGTGGATAGCCCCGGTGGATAGCCCCGGTGGATAGCCCCGGCGGATAGCACGGCACACCGAATGCACGGGGTAATATTAGCGAGCTAGTTTCGGCTAGCGAGCACCCGAGGAATTGCCGAGTCAGCTCATCGGGATCAAGCTTTGTTCCGGTTCGGCGGGCTCCCACCGCTCCGGAGGGCCATCCCGCCGGTGCATTCGGCTTCAGACGAGTCGCACTCTATCTTGTCCGGCCGTTTACCCTGCCCGAGGACGCCCCTATCCACCCCCTATCGTCCGGCCGTCTTAAGCCGGAAATTCATTGCTCTGCCACGCGACCCTGCCACCTATCTCTCACTCCCCATCTCTCTCCAGCTTTCTCTTTCTCTGTCGTCAAACGCTGGACCCGATCGATACGTACCCCACGTAATTCCCATTCCTTCGATTTTTTCTGGTCCCAACCAACCCCCAAAATGTCCTCGGTGGGGAAATGATGTTTGCAATTTCAGGAAAAATTGTAGAACGAACGAGTTGTATGGATTTAGGGGAGGATTATGGAAAAATTGCAGGGCTCGTGAAAAATTTTCCAGTCTATGGTGAAATGTGAAAAGCCATGAAACAGTTGTCGGTAAAAGTATCATTAAGCTTAAAACACTCTGAAGCTGTTGGAAAATTTTTGGATCCACTTGTACAGGATTCACGATAAAATGTCCAATCAAATAGTTCACTAGTTTGTGAGACACCAAAATTTGAACACTCGATTTATGGAAAAATTGTAGGACGAATGAGTTGCAGGGATTTAGGGGAGGATTATGGAAAAATTGCAGAGCTCATGAAAACCCATTAAAACATTCTAGAGCTGTTGGAAACATTGTAGGATCTACAGCGGGCTCTTGAAAAAAAATTTCGAGTCTACTTATATAGGATCCACGACAAAATGTCAAATCAGGTATTTCATTAGTTCGTGAGAATTTTATGAAGCTCGTGAAAAAAATTTCATCCGCAGGACAAAGAGGAAATCCAGAGAAATAATCTGAAAGCAGGGAAAAAGGGAAAGAGAGGGTTGTCGTCGAAGTCCTCGGAGAAATGAAAGAAAAAGAGCATCGTAGGAGACGATAAACGACGTAGCTAACGAAATGGAGGAGGCCTATAGAGTGCAAGGGGGCGGGGAGGAGCGGGGAGGAGGCGGTTAAGCAACTTGACCCGATTCGTAAAGTGTTTCACCTGGATGAGATCGTCCCTACTCGGTTGGTCCGCACCCTCTTGACGTCACAGATGCACTCGGTGACGTCATGCCGCAACGTCACTGCACCGCCGTGTTGCCCCGGGTCAGGGGTCGTTGCCAGGAACGTAGCTTTACACCCGGAGCCATCGATGACGTCCAGATCTTTTAAATATATTTATTTACCCTCAATTTCAAATATGTTCCCTCACCCTTATTTTTCAGGCATATTTATTTACATATTTTATGTACTTCTTCACCTTTATTTAACATTGATATTATTAATTGATATCTCCGATTTACGTTGGGTCTACTTCGACCCAGAGATATACATGTTCCATTTAAATTCGTTTCGAATTATCCAACAGCCACTTTAAATTATAGGATATTTATGTCGAGCGCAGTAAGAGGATTAATAATCCTGCTTTTTTAGCAGCCAGTTTAAATTATCAGCTATTTACACTGAGCACAGTAAGAGGATTAATAATTGGGATTTATCCGAAAGCAGTGGATTTAGAATTGTGATATAGAGAATTGAGATATAAGGGTTTGAATGATGAGTACAGTAAGAGGATTAATAATTGGGATTTATCTGGCGGAAGTACGCTCAGAAATATGGGAATATAAAATTGAGATGCGAGGATTTCAACGGATCTAGCTGTGATTGCCATAAAACTGTCGAAAACGTCCGTCGCTCAAGGATCAATTAGACCTGATGGCCACCGTAGACCCATGTGTTCCAAAACATACTCCATAGAAAATATATAACTCACGCAATTTTAATTATTTTTACTTGAAAAAAATCACACTTGTACTTCAAATATCAGTGAACATATTTGTAAAATCCCAATCCGAAAGGGTCAGTACTTTTCCTGAAAATAATTCCTAAAGTTGACCCATGTTCTCAAAAACCGTCCTTATAAAAAAATTTATAACTCGCATAATTTTGATTATTATTACCTGAAAAAAATCACACATGTACTCTAGATATCAGTGAAGGTATATGTAAAATCCCAACGCAATTGGCTCAGCACTTTTCCTGGAAATAATTCCTGACGTCGACTCATAAAAAACGTCCCCCATAAAAAAATGTATAGCTCACGCAATTTTAATTATTTTTGTCTGAAAAAAATCACACATGTGCTCTAGATATCAGTGAAGATCTGTGCAAAATTCCAATGCGAAAGGTTCAATGGTTCTCCTAGGAAAAATTCCCGAGTATTGGGAAAGCAGCTTCGAAAACGAGAACACCCCCTTGGAAGAGAGAAAAATATGGTTTCGCGGGGATAGTCGTCTTCGGTAGCGGCGAAGGTGGAAGTGGATAGTTGTGCATCTAGAACAGGTCGGCTGTATCGATTCCGAAGAGCGTATAAACTCGTTAAGGAAAGTTGGCGTCGAGGGGGGCCTGTTATTGTGCCGTGTGCGCGCCGGTGTGCCGATGATCGCGCAGGATAATCGCGCAACTGTTTTTGTTCTCCCACGCGGTTAACGTTCCGTGAACTCGGCGCAAATTATTAATTAAAATATTCCAGCGAGCGAGGAGCCGCCGCGCTTAGCCGGATCAATCGGCCGGCGTTCCCGCGCGCACGCCGAATACTTGCTCGTGCAATACACTTCCACGCACACCTTTTCCACCCCCCACCGCTCCTCCGCACGCGATCATAATTCCTCGCGATTTTCCATCGATCCTGTGCAACTTCCGGAAATCCACACACGTGAAAATGTCCTCCTTCTTTCCTTTAATAACTTTAGTTGAAAATACTGCATTGATTATTCTCTTAATTTTTTCACTGCTTGAAATTCTGTTTACATTTTCGTCGTAAAGCCCGCTATATACAGGGTGAGTCTGATAACTTGACGATCTCAAATGACTCGTAAGTTATTTGTTGCTTGTATCTGATTTTTGTTACTTTCATTTCTTATCAAGTATGAAGGTAACCTTCAGCTTTTTAAATAGAACGCCCAATATTTTTGCACGGACTCGGATGAAGCACAAAATTTTCTGTACAAAAGAGAGTATTGACCTTCACATATTTATCATAAATTTAATAGTTATCTTCCACTTTCGTTAACTATTAGATTTAGGATATAATGAAGGTCGATACTTTTTTACGTAAAATTTTCTGTTTCATCCGAGTTCGAGCAAAAATGTGTCGGGCATTCTATTTAAAAAACCGAAGGTGATCTTCACATTTGTTTGAACATTTTTTTGTACAACAAATAACTTACGAGTCATTTGTGATCGTCATGTTATCAAACTCACCCTGTATTAATATTCTGTGTGTTCTTTTTCGGCGACTGCTTTCCATGTACAACGAAAATCACATTTCCCGTTGCTTTGGGCGGAAGTTCCTGAGACGCGTCGCAATTTTTCCCAAAGAGAGAGAGAGGTAAAGAGGAGGAATGCTGTGAAAATA
Source organism: Lasioglossum marginatum (assembly GCA_028455795.1). Lineage (NCBI taxonomy): Eukaryota > Metazoa > Arthropoda > Insecta > Hymenoptera > Halictidae > Lasioglossum > Lasioglossum marginatum. The sequence goes on from CM052268.1 coordinate 6,949,567, forward strand.
TTACAAAAAAATGATCGCAAGGGAAACGAGCTTGATACATTTTCGCAGGACGCCGGGTCCCTTTTAAAGGATCCCTGAAAGCACGAATAAATCACGTCCCGCGGGTTTGCCGCCCCCGTGCCTCCCATCGGGAGCCGGTATCACCAAAGGGTGGCACGGGCCAGAAACGAGGACATGCCGTGCACGTATAGGTCGTGTCAAAAGTAATGGTCGGTGTCTGTCAAACGTGCCGATTTCTCGAGCACGCACGCGGATCCCGGGAAACGGTGAAATTGATGGTTTTGTGTATTTCGGGACACACCCACCACCCGATTCGCCTCCCTCTGCAAGAAAATTGCGAATCCCGTTTTCGCGAGACTTCACTGCTCCGGCTACAGCCGAAATATAACGTGCACATGTTTCACCTCGGAGCGAACGATTAATCAAGTTCACTATGTTAATTGTTAACATTTCCGAGCGCGCATTGTTGTTGAAAAATTTCAACTCGCCAGCTCTGACTGTTTTCCTGCAATCAATTCTGAAATATTGCATGGAATGAAATTGATAAATCAAGATTGGATTAATAATTAAAAATAACAAATAACCCGTGCAATGCTCTCAGTGCATCACGCGCGAATAAACAAATAAAAATCCGTCGGATACAGCACAGTCGCTGTATAATCGCCGGGATGACGTTCGTCGCAGAGGATGTAACCGTTTCGGTAAATTGCGGCACGCTTTCGACAACGGGAACAATGTTTAATCGCCACGCCCGAAGATATCCCGAAAGATTACGGGCACACGAGGGATTATGTAAATTCCGACGAGGATCGACGAACGTCGGAACAATTAACGTAATTTGATTTACGCGGCGGGTATCGTCGCGAAAGAGACACGACGGGACGCGACGCGACGCGGCACGTTGTCACGATTTAACGGGCAACGATAACAGCATCAATGATCGGGCGATTAGCGGGCGAAATGATCATCGGCCCTGGGTACGAACAGATTGCCGATAACAAGAACGAAAACAATCCCTGTCCGCGTATAATGCAGTTTATCGCGACCGGCGGCTTCGTCGCGAAAGTAATCTGTGGATCACGATGATTCTGTCGATTGTTATGGGCTGTGTCTCACCTACTGTCCTGAAATATTCAAATTTCGTCTTAGATTTCGTTATTTATCTCGTAAAAAATTAATCGCAGATTTGACCTTGACCATTTTCTCAAGGTCAAACTTGTTTTCTTCCTCGCAAAGGAACTATATGTCCCTAATCAGTCGTTCTCTTAAAAACAATTTTAAAGTTTATTTTATTCCACATGTCTATAGGGTATCCCGAAATGATCCTGAACTTTATAATGAACCTTGGGCAGCAGAGTCACAGTGGTCGCGACATATAATTTTATACACACTTTACAGATTGCAACTATCTGAGGGGTTAAATCCGAAACACTTCGAATTTGTGATTATTTTCACGTGAAAAAAATCACACATATACTTTGGATATCGGTGAAGATGTGTGTAAAATCCCAATGCAAAAGGTTCAGTACTTTTTCTGGAAATAATTCCTGAAGACGACCCATGTTCCCAAAAACGAACTCCATAAAAAAAAATATATAACTCAGGTAATTTTGATTAATTTCACTTGAAAAAAATCACAGATGTACTTTAGATATCAGTGAAGATGTGTGTAAAATACCAATGCAAAAGGTTCAGTACTTTCTCTGGAAATAATTCCTGAAGACGACCCATGTTCTCAAAAACGAACTCCATAAAAAAGATATATAACTCAGATAATTTTCATTAATTTCACTTGAAAAAAAATCACAGATGTACTTTAGATATCAGTGAAGATGTGTGTAAAATACCAATGCAAAAGGTTCAGTACTTTCTCTGGAAATAATTCCTGAAGACGACCCATGTTCTCAAAAACGAACTCCATAAAAAAGATATATAACTCAGATAATTTTCATTAATTTCACTTGAAAAAAGATGTACATTATGTGACATAGCATACATAAGTACACAGATGTACTTTAGATATCAGTGAAGATGTGCGTAAAATTCCAACAGGAAAGGTTCAAAGGTTCTCCTAGAAAAAATTCCTAAGAATTGGGAAACAAATATTTGAGCAAATTCAGTGACGATTCTGACATCGAGTCAGCCTCGCAAACCCCCCTTCCTCGCCGAATTCTGACATATAATTAGTAAAAAGCTATCGCCGGTGGCCGATGAAAAGTTCATTAACGGAGGGATTGGGAATTGGATCGCGGCCGCGGAATCAACGGCAATGATTATCCGTGCCGGTGTAATCGAAGTTGCAAACGTTGTTGCGGGCACAATGTGCCGCGATCAGCAGCAACAGCTATCATCGAATCGTCGGGACGCGGCTTCCTCTCCTCCTTTGTATCGATCGGTACCACGCCGATTGGCGAGGGCTCGGGTCACCGGGATTCGTCGACAGCAGATTTTCGCGGTCGCGTTTCACGAGTTTTCTTGCGAACTCTCTCGCGATTCTATTTTGCGGAGCGGAGCGGTGCAGAGAGCAGCATCCATACGTCGATGCGACGATGGCGTTTATTTTTCCTTCTATATCTGGCGTCGACGTTGAAACACGACGCTCTCCGTCGAGAGGAAGCACTCTCGCGGCTACGATCCCGCCGAATACCGGCCATTCTCGCAGTTTAATGGCTGTTTCTCTTAATTCCTCCGCTTTAACAGCCTCTTCCAGCGGCGAGGAGAAATTTACGGCGCGGCTGCCGAGCCGAAACGATCAGACCGAACGTGTTTATCGCGCCGCACTCGCTCCCTGCAATTCCGCCTTCGAAAATTCCTTGCGAGCTGCGCAAAATTCTGCGGATCTCTGCTGGATCGATCCTGTCTTCAAAAATTATTCGATAAAAAAATATGCCCTGTCTTCCGAAAATGTTCTACCTCCTCTCTTGTAAGGGTTCCCGAGGTCATTTGAAGTAACTTTTTCCTTTGCGAAAATGTTCTCCGCTGCTTCGTTCAAGAGTTATTAACGAAAAAGTTATGCTTTCTCCAGTGGGCGGGACCTGTCGCTGGGGCGGGACCCGTCCTCTGTAGCCGCGCTCTGATTGGTCCGTGTTTTTCGATTATAACTCCCCAACGAAGCCTCGGAGAATAATTCCGCAAAGGAAAAAGTTACTTCGAATAACCTTGGGAATCACCTTCTTCAAGGGCGTACAATATTTATGGGATAGGGAGTACAATTTTAATGACTTGTGCCAAAAAAATCGGGAAAAAATCACGACCAGCGTGTTCACAAGATGCATAATGGATCGAAGAAAATGGAGATCTCCGAAGATTGCGAGACCACTGTAAATCCCGTTCCAGTTCTCGCGACAGCGTTCCAACCGCGGGCGTCACGAAGGGAGCCCCGAAGCGCAAGAAAAAGCGTTCTAAAAGGATTAATGGCGTTCCTATTTCATTTTTACCGGCCTGGGAGTAGTACAAAGAAATCCCTCGGCTATTCTGATTTTCATGAAACGACCTACGGAAAGTAGAATTTCCATAAAGGCGAACCGGGTGGACGCGTTCTAATATTTAACGGCCGGTGAAGACGGTTTACAGACGCGAACGCGTGACCCGGGGAGAGGTCGGAACTGCTGAAATCGCAATGCGCCGAGCGTGTTTATTATTTAGCAGTAATAAACGACGATACCAGCGTAATGGAGGGGCCCGCCTCTCTACAATAACGGTTCGCGCGCGCGCGCACGCGGACTAGGACGTATGTGTACGTCGGCGAACGCGCGGGGAATATAGGCCGTGCCGTGTACGGCGCCGTTAACGCGGACCTGTACGTGACAGGAATGCTTTCAGATATTATCCGACGCCGTGTAAACCGATAACATATTCGTGATACGGGGCCACGGAAGTATTGTTTACCGTCATCGAAGGTGTCGTTCGCAACGGAGACCATGTAGACGAGCGTATACACCAGCGGCCGCTCTCCCGAGTTATTGTTTCTGTTCGGCGTCGCGACAGATCGCGAAAAATGCTGTCGCGCACCTCCTCCCCCCCCCCCCCGGCACTTTCGCCTTTATCGATGGCAAAACGCTTCGAGACTTACCGCCTCGCAAGACTTACACGGTGTTCCTCAACCACGATCATTCAAAATTTACGGTCAACATCTGCTTTCAAATGTTTTATTTTAATATTAGCCCTACAATTTGTTCAAGCAGTGTCATGATCCTTTCGGAAGCCCTACAATTTTTTTAGTGGCCCTAGAATTCCTCTTGGCACCGTCACTATTTTTCTTAGAAGACCAGTAATATTGTTAGTAATCGCAGATCCGTTTTGGAAGCCCCACAATTTATCTTAGTATTCATAGGACCATTTTGGAAGTCCTACAATTTTTTGAGTAGCCTCGTGATCATTTACAAAGTCCCACAATTTTTTTTAACACCATCACCATTTTTTTTAGAAGAGCAGTAATATCGTCAGTAGTCGTAGGACCGTTTTGGAAGCCCTACAATTTATTTTAATAGTCATAGTAGCTTTCCATGCTTCGCGTGCTCTTAATTTCCCCAAGAAGTTCGAGTCGGTGGGCCGTATCGGCCTCTCTGCGGAAAATGTGCTCGCTTATTTACGTGCTCGGAGAACTACTCGAATAATTTGTGGGCCGATATCGTTCGCGACAACTTCCCCTTCATATCTCTTCACGGGGTTGGCTGGTTGCTGCCAGTCAACCACACGGAAAGATCGGCAATCGCAATCCCGCGGATATATACGCGAGCTATAGACGAGGGTCTATAACTTAGACGATTCTCCAAACTTCTGGCTCAAAAAGGGGTCGTAAATAAAAAAAAATTGCGAAGCTTCTTAAGGGATAGTAAATTAAAAAAAAATTATGGAGCTCCCAAAAAGCTCCAGTGACTCCAAAAAAAATTGTGGAGCTTCCAAAAATATCCTGCACCTACTGAAGAAAATTGTAGGGCTTCCTTAACGATCCTTCGACTACTAAAATAAATTGTGGGGCTTCTAAAAAAGATATATGGATTTTAAAAAAGTTACACGACCAATAAAAAATCGCACGGTACAAGAAACTACTAAAAGCTTGCAATCTAGAATTTTCCAGAGATTCGATTTCCGTCGTACGAGCCTCGTGCCCGAATTTCTCCGCTAATGTCGCTCCCAACAGCTTTCCAATTGATTCCCGACCCTCGCCGGCAAAGACTGAGCGACATTACTGGCCACGATCGGTCCATTTGCCTCCCTTTCTTGGTCCCATCTCCTCTACCCATCGCCATTTACCCTCTCGACACCGGGGACGGCCGATTTTCCCAGGGTGGAGTGGAGTAGGGGGTTCGGGTTTCGGCTAGTGGTCGCGCCACTTTATGAGTGGCCTCGTTATCGAAATGCGATAATTTGTTTAGCCGACCGCGAAATCGCTCTTCCCGTCTCCCGCGAACCACCCCCGCAGAGCACACGAGCCTGTCAGGCCACCCCCCCCCCCCCCCCCCGCACACGCCCCATGTCCACGGCGTGTTATCGTGCGCCTGACAGCACTGACACTTTGGCGTCATTACGATGTAAATGAACGCCGAGTGTCAATACTGGCCGGCCCCCGCCCTCGACCTGTTCATTATTTTCCGTGGTCAGGAATTGTCCGCCGTGCCACCCCCTGCGCCCGATAGAAATATCGCCCGGTTTATTCACTGAATATCAATCGAACCGCGGTAGATGGAACGCCGTGTACACTAGGATCGATCGATCCACCTGCCTGGACCTCCGTTCCCCAGTCTTCTGGATCATCAGAGAAATTATTAAACATTTACTTGTGATCTGGTGGAATTTTTGCACTGAGAGGCGCAGAAATTTTTGTGATTGCGTTTGGACAGTGGCGCAAGGTACCCAGCAAATTTTGTGAAAATCCGTCGCACGGTTTTGGAAAGAAAAATTGTTGATCAGCTAGTATTCATTTATTTGTGATTCTAGGGGAACCCTTCTCTTTAAAAAATCGCAGCTACTGGAATTTTGCATCGCGTGGCACAGAAATTTTTATGATTGTGCCTGGATAATGGAACGAGGTGCGCAGAAAATTTCATGAAATTCCATAGCACGGTTTTCGAAAGAAAAATTGTTGATCAGCTAGTATTCATTTATTTGTGATTTTAGGGGAAACCTTCTCCCTAAAAAATCGCAGCAGGTGCAATTTTGCACCGAGTGGCACAGAAATTTTTGTGATTGTGCCTGGACAGTGACTTAAGGTACCCAGAAAATTTCGTGTAAGTCCATAGCACGGTTTTCGAAAAAAAAATTGTTGATGAGCTAGTATTCATTTATTTGTGATTCTAGGGGAACCCTTCTCTTTAAAAAATCGCAGCTACTGGAATTTTGCATCGCGTGGCACAGAAATTTTTATGATTGTGCTTGGATAATGGAACGAGGTGCGCAGAAAATTTCATGAAATTCCATAGCACGGTTTTCGAAAGAAAAATTGTTGATCGTACAGCTGATTCGCGCGGTCCCGAGTTGCGGCTCATAACGTTAATGCGCGTCAGTCTCGCGGTGTTTCTCGTATTATGACGGAGCCCGACAGCAGGCCCCGAGAGAACTCCGGCCCAAGTTTGGGATCGCGGGAACTTGCCCGCGAGCGCGTTAACGTTCCGACGAACCGGCTTCAATTTCCACCCGCGAAGATATACAATCTCCCGGCAGCGAGAGTTTTATTAAGAGCAGCGGCTGTGCCGTAAAGTTCCGGCGAACTCCCGATACTTGGCCGGTTTAATGAAAGCTATTGTTCGACTGGTTCCCGCTCCTTCTTGTTCCACGAATTTCACTAATCCTCCATTTCTCTCTCTACGTCCCCGCTGTTCCCCTCGAACGCGCGTCGTTTCACACCAAACTCCCGGGCTAGACACCGCTATTAGCTACATTTTCCCCGAATAATTACCCTCATTTACATTTTTAATTACTCCGCCCTCTATTTTCGCCGGCCGAGTTATTCACAGGCATCCGGACCAGAGAAAAAACAAGGAAAAAACCGGCTCTCCGGTATCCCATTGTGAAGAGTTCGCTTAACAGCGGGCCCCGGGACTCTGTCTTTCTTTCTTTCTCTCTCTCCCGTTTTATCCTCATCTCGCCCGCTCTCTCTCTCTCTCTCTCTCTCTCTCTCTCTCTTTGCGCCGTTTCTCACGGGGGAATTTCGCGAGCCATCGTGTATTTTTATTTTCCGCGCGTTTTAGCTTTGACCCGCGCCGCTTGCCACCCCCGCGCGCACTCGCCATTGACGTCACGCGGATTATCCTTCGTTGCGCGTTCCACCGCGCGCTCGATGCTTCAATTTAAACGTCCCTATAATCCGATCGTTACCTCCTTTGTACGTAAACGGGCAATTATTCGCCACGCAACTCGCGAGGCGGACGGTGTCACGCCCACGCACCCTTGCCCCAGGCCCGATCAAACCCGACCTCGGTTTTCAAACTCCTCATCATTTCTTCAAGCGAACAAACGTTTATTTTAGAACGTTTCATAATCCTGCTTGGAAGCTGTGATTTGTAGGAATTTTTTCCGAGGAAACTAATGGATCGATCTTTTCTAGGAATGTCTTGTTTGAAAGTGCATATATTGCACTATCTATACTAATTTTCTCGCGGCGATTTTCGGAAAAATGTCTGGAACGAATGCACACATATGTACAGGTGTATTTTAGAATGTCTTATATAATCTTGGCTGGAGACTGTGATCTTTAGGAATTTCTTCTATGAAAACTAATGGATCGATCTTTTTTAAGAATGTCTTGTTTGAAAGTGCATATATTGTACTATCTATACTAATTTTTTCACGTGAATTTGCCAAGTAATGTCTCGAACAAATGAACAGATATGTACTAGTGTATTTTGAAACGTCTAATAATCTTGTCTAGAGACTGTGATCTTTAGGAATTTTTTCTAGGAAAACTAATGGATCGATCTTTTTGTGCAATGTCTTGTATGAAAGGGCATATACAAGACAAGGTCCAATATTTATCGAGTGAGCGTATAAAAAATATTGGTTCCGATTGTATATTAAAATGGGGGCCAATTATTAAATTAAAATGGATTTGAACCGCGCCCGAATCGGCAGCAGTATGGAACGGATGTGCGTGCTGCGCCGTTCGCAAAATGAGCATTTCGAAATGCAATTTGCGCTAGGACGGTACGCAGTTGCTCGGTTCCTCGCAAAGACACACGAATTTCCTCGCTTAGCTCGCGAGCTGAACATCGTTTACGACGTATCCCGCCTAACTAACTGTTGCAATATTAATGCATCCTAACAGCGCCGTGGAATCTCGCTGGAGATATTCCGGCGTTTATCTCCGGGACGGATTTCCTCCCGGATTCGAATGGAAAGTTAGAGCAACGTTTAGTTTCCGTGGTCCACTGCAGGATGGTTGTCGATCAATGGACCGGATCGATGGAACAACGTTTACGTGTAGATCGAATCGAGAACGGTCGCAGACGCGCGTCGAATCTTCTCCTCGATTAAACGGGAAAAACGCGGGCCTGGGATAAAGGGTCGACATACTCCTGAGCCTTCTATAAATACTGAATGATCGATCTCGCGGCGAATGACTTTCGTATATTCTTCCAACCGTTGCGCTCTCCTGCGAGCTTCCCTTTATTTTTATTGCAAATTTATTCGCCACTTCCTTGTAATTGCCGCTTGGCAAGGGGAATGTCACATTTAGCCATTTTCTCAGAGAAAATTAGTGGATCGATCTTTTAAAAAAAGTCTTGTTTAAAAGTGCATATATTGCACTACCTGTAGTGATTTTGTTGTTGTGCTACCTTTAAAAATGGCGGAGCAGGGCAGCCTCTTCCTCTGAACTCGTTTTTCTAAAGCCTTTATCCAGTAAAATAAATGCCTCAGAAAAAATTTATTTTCGGTAAAACGACAGTCAGCTAACTCAAAAGTATATTCAACTGGTAAATCTTCGTGGAAATTCCAATTTTCAAAGGCTTCCAGTTCAGGAGTATTATTACAATAGTACCAAAGGTTTTGAATTATTGCAATTCGCTAAAGTGGTGAACGTTCCTCAAATTTCGCGGACCATTGGGAGACCGACGATCGAGCCCGATATTAAATAATTCGTTCGTTAGCCGATTGTTGCATCAGCCCGATTGCAGTAACCGAAACTGCATCCTGTAACTCCATAAATATCGATCGCTCGCAAACGATACGCTCGGAAACGAGACCATCGGTCCCGTTCAATTTTGTACGGTTTCCGCCGAAATCCGACCAGTTACTATTCTTCCGTACAATGAGATCATGTTTGGGGGGCACTCGATTCCGCTGGCAACGCCTCCCGCTATCGATAGGGTCACGAGGATATCTTTCACGCTGCCATTCGATCCCCTAACGATTTGTTTACAGGGTGTCGTGTAACTGACCGGTTCGAACACGGAGCAGCGATTCCGCATGGGAAAATAAGTCGAAAATAGAGACGGGAATTTTTTGGGGGCTCCGTTTCCGCGATAATCGATCTCCAATGTTTGTCCGGCAAGCGTTGGACAGTCTTTGACGGAAGTAGAAACGGTCCGATCAGACGATGCGCCGAAAACTAATCGATAGTTCGCGTCCGACCAGTTTTCGAACTCGATTATCTCCGGTCGGGAATCTGCCACGAAAAATTGTTATCCGATGTTTCCTCCTGTAAAACCGCCCGAGGATTTTATACATTTTTTACGGATCCGATAATCTGGATATCGATGCCGTAAACGATTCGATATGACTCCATCGGATTTATGTTTGTTCGGCGAGACGATTCACTGGCGATAGGGCCTCTTCAGTGCGCCGTAACTTTCCAATTGATGAGCACTCCTCCAGGAAAAAATTGTGATTAAAATTATGATTTCAGTGTGGCTACTTTTTCAGAGATAAATTTTATTAAAAATTTAGATTTTTATAAAGGGCAAATATTAATAATGTTCCTCAAAAAATCATGCAGAGAAAATTTCTGATTGTCGAGAAGAATTGGCGATATTCAACCCGTTGTCATTTCCTGAAAAACAATCGTACGGCCCTGTACTTGGACTCATTTCAAAGCTTGAAGATTCTACTTTCGCACAGCATTATTCATTTCCCTGCAAAATATTTTTACATGATGCAGCAGGTGGGAAACTGAAGACCCATTTGCCCTTAACAATGGTATAAATTGAAAACTCTGTGGAAATATTAAAAAATTTTATTCGGGAATGAATCCTCCACGGATCTGAAGATCGAAGCCTCCCCTTTGCAACGAGATCTTGAAAATTGATGTGCGATTTTTTTTCACTGTTTTATGGGACGGGAACGAGGATCAAGTTCGGGGGTGAAATGTTTCAAGTATATTGTTCGAGTGCAAACATTTAAAATAGATTTGACAATACTAAAAATCAGCTTTCGCAGAGACTGACGTCACGGCTTGTCAAATTCACTGGGATTCTACCGCAATATTGGTTTTAGTTAGTGGGTCAGTGGAGTTTCGCTAATTATTCTTAACGACGATTTCTGCTGTCGCAATGGCCGTCGTAATCGGGCCCATTAACAAGCCATTGACGGGAGAAGCCCGTTAATTGTTCGGCCCCGTTACGACGTTTATTTAAACCGCATTCAGTCCGCCGCGAGCCAACAATCGTCGCCGCGCAAAGAATAGACCCCCACCACCGGTTCGCGCGACCAATTTCGAGGTTCGATTCTCCTATAAAATTATTCGCGGAATAACAGACGTCCGGGCTGCAACAATCGCGAGCATCGACACGCCATCATTTCCAATTCCCGCTAGCTAACCAGCGATTGTTGTCCGCGAACACAATTCGCAGAGTTGTAGCAACGCTCGGATTTATCCACTCGAATCTCGAATCGAAGCAGTATCGACGGCGGGACTCGTCAAGAAATTGGATCCATCCGACCCGAACGTACCAGAAATTGATCTTCGTCATCCTTGCGATGCCTTCTGGTGATCCGATACAGTACTATTATCACTGACGAGAGGACCGCGGCCGGATGCTATCGGGAATCGATTGTATCTACTGATCGACAACTGGGATTTTCATCAAATTCGAGCACTGTGTTGTACCGGCGAAATTGGGCGGAGTTTAAGTCATTGCTCCGCCGATTTCGAATTTGTAAAGTAGAAATTCTTCCTCTTCTGCGAATGCATTTTAAATTGATCGTACCTCGTGATCGACGCCAGATATTTTACAGAAATCTAGTATGGAGTAGAACCCATAAAATTAGGGGTAGTTTAATTCATCATTCCGATGATCTCGAATTTGTTTGTAAAATGGAGACATTTGAAGAAGTTCGGAATTTAATGTGGAATAATCTATCTTTCTCTTAATAGAATACGTTTTAAATTGATCGTACTTCATGATCGACGCCAGATATTTTTACAAAAATCTAGTACGACGTAGAACCCGTAAAATTAGGGGTAGTTTAAGTCATCACTTCGCCGATCTGAAGTTCGTTCTTAAAATACAGCCTTCCGAATGTTATGATTGAGTTGTCTGAAGGACAAGGGGTCTGAATTGAAGGCCGCCTCTCTGTCTGGAGGATGAAAATTCCTCGAGGAAACCGCGTAGGGAGAGCCTCTGACACTTTCCGCGGCGAATACACTCGATCGTTATTTCGAGAGGATATTAGGGGTGGAAAAAGCGTGGAGGCCTTAATGGCGTTCGCGTCGTTGAGGAAGATCCGATGCTCGAGGCACGCCGGAACGATGCATCCCCATCCCCCATACACCCCTTCACACCCTCTCGTCTCGTAATGACTCGCGAAAGATTCGATGCGATCGTGCAGAGTCTGTCTTTTCACGGAGAATAACAAATGGCGGACGAGTATCGACAGAGAGGTTCCCCGAATGGCATTTGGGGGCGGAGGGATGGGCGAAAGGTGAGCGTCGGGGGCCAGGTGGCTCGAGTTTCACCGACTCCTCTTGCATATTTATCGCTGTCTGAGAAATATCATTGTTCAGCGTCCCGGCGCGGCGCGGCGACTGCCAGCGCGGAAAGATACCTCGAAACCCATTCGTCAAAGCTACCGAAACGATCGTCGCGACGACGTTCCACCCATACCTCGCGTCGGCGTCGTTTTTTTTCCCGCGACGTGTCTACCATAGCACGTTTGTCTCGTACGCTCCATCGTTCGGTCGTTTCTTCCACGCGAAAACATTCCTATCGATCGATGCGATATGTACCCGGGGCTTTGGACAACTTCGGAGATCCTGTGGAAGACGATTTGCAACTGGAATTCTAGATAACGCTCGAGCAGTGCCGTGACTACTCTGGATCGCCTGGCGAAAATAACGGAACCGCTTTGTAAAAGAATTTATTCAGTAATTTCCTGTGGAAGGTACTCACCTCTTCTAACGACTCGTCGACAACTTCAAATGTCTCCATTTTACAAACAAATTTGAGATCATCGGAATGATGACTTAAATTACCTCTAATTTTATGGGTTCTACTTCATATTAGATTTTTGAAAAAATATCCGGCGCCGATCACGAGGTACGAGTTTACGGATTCTACGTCGTACTAGATTTTTGTAAAAATGTCCGGCGTCGGTCATGAAGTACGATCAATTTAAAATGTTTTAAAAGGAAGACAGAAATGTCTAAATATTATCGTCTAAAGAATGATAGGAATAAATTTCCGAATTTTCGGATAGACTATTTTCGGAGGGAACACAGGTGCGACAACCGCGAAACAACGATCGCAAGGGACAGATTGCCGAGAGCTCGCCACGGTTCTTAAACAAGCGACGAAGATGGTCAATTACCGTTAATGCACCTGTATCGTTGGCGGTCGGGGGTGGTCGGGGGAGATTACAATGGCTCCCGGATGACGCTCGAGAGTGTGCAGCAGAATGTTGGTCCGTGAAACCGTAATTCCGGGTGTAACTTTCGGCCAATGCTTAATTCCCTCGCGCATTTTTCCACGCGGAAACACGCTGAGTAAACTCACCTCGCTCGGGAAACTTCTGCCTCGCCTCTACTCGCTCCGTCCTGCAACAAAGTCGCAACGACCCAATTAGCGCGTCGTTGACATTATATTTTCCGCGAAATATTTAACGAGCCGCTCGCTCTTCACGCTAATAAAACCCGGGCGGACGGAAACGGGAGAACCTGCACGCGATATCATCGCGTCGATCGTTCCTCCGTAAGAGCGCGCTCGTTTTCGATCTGACCGACACGTGGAAATGCGTCCCGTTGTTTAATAATTATTTTTCCTGAAGCGCAGAGCTTCAGTGAATTAATTTGAATATTTGAACAATTGCAGTGGAGAGTTGTTTTACATACTGAAATTACTCTGATCCTGTGAGACCTTATGATGTCGGAAAAATTGCAATTTGAAGCAGGGGGGTGTTTTACATTCCCCAAGTTTCAATAGTTTTCCTTATGGGATTGGAATTTGGTCAGTGGTTTAATTAAAATTTTTTCGAAAAATTGCAATTGCAAGCAGAGGGTTGTTCAACATTCCCCAAGTGTTAGCATCGTCCAAAAGGGGTGGTTTTCGACCGATTTCCTCGATTCGAGAATCGATCGCGTGATCGACCTTGAATTCCGTGACGATAATCTGTTGTCCCTGTTCTCAGGATGAAATCGATGGCATCAAGGGGGGGTGGTTAGAGGGTGTACGAGCGAAGGAAGGGCCGAAATCGCTGCCTACGGTTACCGGTCGACCTTTCCGTTGATCTTCGGGATTCGAGTCCGGTAATTGCTGCGGCAATTACCGCGAATTACGGCGATAATTACCGTCATTATGCGGTGCAGTAATTTCGGTAATTACTGCAGTAAATCGTAAGCTCCGATTGCAAGCTCTCCCGACCCGTCGCTAGACCAAGGTGCATAACTTTTAAGACGCGTAACTAACAGGCTGACACCGGATTCCCTTCGTCGGAGTCCCCTGCTGCTGCTTCCGTTTGCGAATTACGCTCGGGTTCGCGAAATCCGGGGGTAGTCTCCGAGGTGCTTTGATTTCGAGCTTGTGGTCCCGAATTGATGCGCAACAGCCCGGAATTGGTATCAGTTGATTTTTTCCGAGGCCTCAAAGGGGCGTAATTAGGGACGTCTATTAATGTTAATCGTTTTGACAGCGATGGATTAAAAAATTGGAAAAAAATCGCTGCTTTCTTGGTATTTAAAGTTCAAGTTGTTCTTGAAGAGCAGCTCGGGTCTGTTCTGTCAATCACTTTGACATGGATTAAAAAATTGAAAAATAACTTGGAGTACTTGACGGTAAAAATTTTCTACCCCAGCGTTGCATTTAACCGTTGCTTTCTTGGGTATTTAAAATTCAAGTTGTTGTTAGAGAGCACACTCCTGGTCTGCTTTGCGATTAATTTTTATAAAGAAGGGAAGTTAAAAAACGATTTGAGATATGCTTTTTATCTTACCAACTTCGAGGAGAATATTTCTCTATTTTTCTTTATTATTCTCTTACAAGATGGCCGAACTAGAAATAGTTTAATCCCAGGTAGAGCGACCCTCTTATAATTTCGTAATTGCTAGATATTATCAGCTGAGAAAATTATGAGGCACTCTGTGAACCAACCCTCTCTACAAAAATAATTATTGAATGAAGTGTAACAGTATTCGAGAAAGAAAATTACAAAAATCACTTTTTCTTGGTACTCCTTTTTTTAATAATTTCAATCAATTGACTAGCCCCATCCAAAAGTGTTCAAATAAATTTTTACAAATCCTCCGACAAGATCGCAGTGTAACAATTCACAGTCTGGTGAAACAGGTCACTGTTTAGGTTATCTGTCAGGTTTAGGTTATCTTCCCACGGTTTTCAAGTCCATTTTCGAACAAACGAGGACAACAGGATGCCGAACGGAATTAAAGTGTAACGCACAAATCGCGAGGCTGGTCTCGTTCGTCGAAGAACAACGAGCCGGAAATGAAAAGCAAGCGGACGGAGAGAGAGAGAAAGGGGGAGAGTAGGCGAGTCGGAAGAGTTGCTGGAGCAAAGTCTCGTCGTATCGATGATTCGTTGGAGGATCGATCGAGGAAATGACAGTTTTGCGACGCGCCGGGAGGCCTGGAAAGCACGCACTGATTGCGCACGGTGCGACTACGCGTCCATCAACCTGACAAACATTTCCACGCTCGATGGAAATGGCCGGGTTCGCTCTACCGCTCGACGTGCCTGCGTTTGGCGGAACGCTAAGCCGCCTAATTCACTCTAAACTCGGCCATTTTTTACCGAGCTGATCACGGTGCCTTCCTACATGCTTCAACCGGAAATGATTACGCCATCCAACTAATTTTTACTATTTTTCTACGCTCGATGAAACTCGTCGAATTTCCGAATTTTCTCTGCTCTGCTGTAGAATGATTCCGCAGACTGTCCTCAATATGATGGTATTTTTCTTTTTGATGTTGCTAATGTTGAAATATTTTTTAACCATTTTTAAGTGACTGAGATGCAGTGGAGACGCGTGTATGAAAGTTGTCACATTTTGCATTTTTGTATATTTTGTAGGTTTCCTTGTAACGTTATAAGCACCGAAACAAGATTAAATAATTTTTAAGTGGCTCGAAACACCGCATACAACAATCTCGTCAGACATTTTTCTCATTCGAGTTAAATAAAAATTCATTTCATCGCCTAATAGTTTTTCTCACTGAAAGTAGCATAATACTATTTAAATGTGTTAAAAATTCGCAGTCTAATTATATTACACATACAGTTCCAAACCACAGCGTACAGTGACAATATTCCTGTCGGGAAGGGAGTGGAAAATGTTTGCAAGACGTCCGAGTAAATTGTTCACGAAATTTCGGAATAACAGCCTCGTTTCGAGGTGATGTCTCTCGAACAGAAGAAAAACCATCAATCTTGGTGACCCGGTTCCCGAAGCAGAGGGAGACGGCGACAGAGACGAGGATCTTTCCGGCGCGTTCAAGCGGCGTCGGCCCGACCCGGTCCGAACCGGTGCCGTTTATGAGCGAACTGTTCTCAAACTGTTTCGTAAGAAAGATGAATAGTCGCTTTTGAGAAAAGTTGCTCGACGCCCGAAACGCGCGGGGCGCATTGAATTTCATTATTGTTCCGGGCCTGATTTATCGTGGTCCACTCGCGAATTAATCCGCGCGCCGCGCCAAGCCGTGGCGGGGCGCGACCGTTGAAATTAATTTTACGACGATAACACTTGCGAGCAGCCCGTTATTATTATTGTACCGATTAATTCCCGGCGAATCCCCCGCGGTGTCGAGATAAAGAGCCAGCCGGCCTCGAGTTTTCAAATAGTTTATAGCGAATAATCGGCGCTGCTCGCAGAAAATCGTGCGTCATCGTTATTCATTTGCGGCGAGAACGATTCTACATGTATTTTTATCAGGCTCCTTGTAAAACACGCCGCGAGTAAATATCTGTCTTCTGTCTTCTCTGAATAATAGCACTGTTGCGGTTTTATTTATCAGCTCTCCCTTTGTTTATTAAAACTTCGCTGTCCCCTGCTTCTCGCGAGCAACATTTTAACAGAATTAAATAAAGTCGCTGCTGTTCTACTGCTAATTTATTTTAACACATTACCGACCAGTGATTATTGCATAATTTTGAAAAATTCATTATGACTACATGGCTAATTTTTTAATGGAACCTTCGATAGCAACAGCAATTTTCATTATGAACTAACAAGTCACCCTCAATAACGTCATCTAATAGTTTCGTTTAAGATTGCAATGTAAAAGAAAATTTCTATGTTTTCTGTTGGTACAGCACAATTATTGAAAATCCTATTCAATTTTGTTGCTACAAAACTCCCTACTATTTCAAGTGTTTTATTTGAAAATTACTTCAAAGGACGGTTCCTTGACTGCTATTTATTTTAAACAAAATTTTGTTGTAATTTATATTTGTGGAACTTGTATTTGTTTTTAACGGAAAAATAAGAAATTAAATAAATAAGGGAAGAACCAAATACATGTAAAACTTATTTCAAACAATTTTGTTTACTAATTATATTAGATATAGCTCACAAACTTCGTTGTAATTTATATTTGTTTTCAACTACAAAATAAATACAGGAAGAACTAAATGCATATAAGAACCCGTTGTATTTACATTTTTCTACGTGAGATGTCGAGTCAGACTCGACAAAGTAAGTAGGTAAAGTGTTAATGCATTTCAGGAGCACTTTGTAAAATTTCTTTTAACATTACAACACCTAAAAGAATTTCTTTTTCGAATTTTAGCCAAATAATTTATAAAAATGCAACGGGGGCGAAAAAGTAGAATTCCGCGAACTCTGGCCGACGTTTGGCGAACTTTGGGCCCGCAACGTTCGACTGTCGTAAACATCAGGACTCTTTCGGAAAAAAAGTATCTCCTCCGGCGGGGATTTTTTCGGAAAGGAAATACCGCAGGTTTTACGTGTCACTCCTCGACTATTTCCAGTTTTACGCCTCCCGAAGGCGACCGCGCCGTTTGCGTGAGCGAGACGAACCCGTTCCTCGTTTTCGCGAAAATTACGCTATTACTTGCACCGCGGCGAACGAAAGTATCGGACCGGTCGAATTTTCGGAATTGCCGGGCGGGCGCGCACTCGCCAAGAGAAATCAGGTTCGACGACTGCATACGTAACGAGATCCGAAGGGATATTCAAATTACCGGTCTCCACCTCCGAGTTTCACGGTAATGGGCCGAGCTGATATTTTCACCCTCGACACGTCCCTTCCCAACCCCTGCTACTTTCTAATGACGGGATATCTTCGTGAGACACCTTCAACCCTTTCCCGCGATTCTTACCCCTTAAAGCTGCTAATGGAGTCACCCCTTGAATGCTGGAAACCATCGTCGGCCGTGGTTAGACTAGAGGATTTCGTGCGTTTGCAGCCTTGCGGTCTTCTCGAACTTGGTCGGAGGGAAATGTTTATAAAACCTTAATGGGATTCTTCAATTTTTGATGATGTGCAACATTGTCGAGAAGAAAAGAGAACGGGTCAATTTTTACTGGTGGTTCCTGGAAGTTCGTTCCCCTCGACGAGTAGAACGCGATAGAATCGTAAATAATATTTGACCTTGAAATTCTGTCAAGGCCAAGTTTGAAAAACACTATTTTTCACAAATCTTCGCCGATCCTAAGGTGCAGAATCACGCTGTAGCGGTTTTTACATAATTTCTAGACACCCTGTACAATTTCCAGAAGAACCACGGATTTAACCCTTTGCACTCCGAATTATTTTTCAATTTTACTGTCAACATTCTGTCAATTCTCTACTATTTTAAGTGTTTTATTTGAAATTTACGTCACAGGACAGTTCCTTGACTGCTACTTATTTTAAACAAAATTTTGTTCTAATTTATATTTGTGAAACTTGTATTTGTTTTTAACGGGAAAAATAAGAAATTAAATAAATAAAGGAAGAACCAAATACATATAAAAACCCGTTTCCTTTACATTTTTCTTCACACTCGACGAAGTTTGCAAAAAAATTTGCAATACCAATTTCGAAGGCAAGAATCCAGACCTCTAAAAATTCCTAGCACAACAAACATTCCACTTCCACTATTTGCATCGACTGCATCTCTGTGCATCGAGCAAATCCAAGCAACCAGTCGGGGTTTAAACGATCCCAGCACGAGTCTTGGATGGTGAGGAAGAAGTTGGGATGTCCAAATGGGAACCACGGTGACCGAACGTAGCCACTGGGATCGGATCGAAAGGGAAACGGTCACGCGGAGAGAACGGAATCGAGAGAAGGAAATCGGATTCGACGGGGTAACCTGGCGGAATCAAAAACTCTCGAACGTGTCCTCCTCGTGGGCAGCGGGGCCCGTCGAAGGAGATACGCGAGGATTCAAGTGCCGTAAAACCGATTCGATTTGCACAGCCGCCCTCCGATTCCACCCTTTCATCAAACTCTCTCGAGCCGGCTTCCTCTCAATCTCCGACTCTGCCATCCCTCTGTCTCACGTTCTCGTAATTTCCTGCCGACGTCCGTTGCTCGGCTACCGATACACGCGCCGTATTCTACCTAACGTGGGCAAGAATCTCGGAAAAATGATCTGCAGAAAGAAGACACAAAAATACAGAGGACAATGCTGATGAAAGAAAGAATGAGACACGGAGGAGACAAGAGGGTTGAAAAGATCGGTTTGGAGATTTTTAAATAAATCCAGGTGACTGATTTAAGCAACTCATTTTAATACGTAGACGTTTATTTTTTCTTTTAATAATTTCAGTGAGTTGGAAATAATTTTTATGATTTTTTAAATATCTTTTTGATTGGGTCCCATTAAATCATCTAGAAGATAACTTCAGTTAGAATTTTTTCTACATCGATTTCAAGGAATAGGAGGTACATTTATATATATTTTTAATCATTTTAGTGAGTTGGAAATGATTCAACAATATTTTACAATGTTTTCAATATTTTTTTGATTGGGTCCCATTAAATCATTTAGAAGATAACTTCAGTTAGAATTTTGTCTAGATCGATTTCAAGGAATAGGAGATACATTTATATATTTTTTTAATAGTTTTATTGAGTTGGAAATGATTTAACAATATTAAAAAATTTTGAACATTTCATTTTCAATTGGGTCCCAATGAATCAGTTAGATCTGAGTAAATTCAGTCAGAATTTTGTTAGTATTGATGTGTGAAGGATCAGGAGGTACATTTATTTTTTTTCTGAACAGTTTCATTGAGATGAAAATAATTCACCAATATTTTAAAATTTTATAAATGGTTTTTTCCATTGGGTCCCACTGAATCATTTAGATGTAAAGATAAATTCAGTTACAATTTTGTTAGCATTGATGTCAAGGAGATACATTTTTAATAATTTTAGTGACTTGTAAATAATTCAACAATATTTAAAAATTTTTTAAATCTTCTTTCAATTGGGTCCCATTAAATCATTCAGATCAGGAGAAAATTCAGCCAGAATTTTGTTAGCATTGATGTCAAGGATCAGGAGCTACATTTATTTTTGAATAAATTCAGTGAGTTGAAACATTTACCGAAGCCCTAAAAATTCGTGTATCAGCGCACTCAAAAGAAAAGCGCAGGAATACGTTTTAAAGGGTTGGAAAAATCGGTATCGATCGTCGCAATCGAATGATCCATGGACAGGTTCCTTTCATTAGCTCTGTTTGAAAGAGATCTGGTCGTCCGAAATCGTCGATGAAGGTTTCATCCCTTCTCGAGGAAGATGTCCACTGGGACTAATTGCGAGAACATTAAATCTGAAGGAGGACCGGCAAGGTTTTCCTGCGGTTCAAGGAGCACAGCGACACTCGTCAACCGCGCACTCTTAACTGAAACCACCCCCCTCGTCCAGCCCGGCAACCCCCAGAGAGCCACCCTTTTCAACGTTCCCACTCGACGAACCCCAAACGAGTTCGTTTCCACGTATGTGACGTATTTAATCCGCGTTTTATGCCTCGTCGGCCTCGAGTGTGATTCAATTACGAAACGGGGCTGGTTTAGATCCACCGTCGAGTCGTGTGCACGTCGATCTACCTTGTGTTCGTTCCTCCCCCACCCCTTTGCTACCCTTACGGCGCACCTGCCGACGCTGGAATGTGAGAATTACATGCAGCTACCTCCATAAGCATTGTATTAGATTGCAAAGTTCTCTCGTATCTTAAATAAGCAGGTAATTTTACTTGTAAATCAAGAACACATGTTGCTAGCGAGTCATTGGCAAACAGGAAATGACAGAAAATTATATCATTCAATAATATTAAACATATATTTTTATAAATTGATTCAGATATTTTCTTTAAAATACCACAGAAATTTCCCTCCAACCTAATATTTGGTTCTAGCTGCTTCCGGATTATTGTAAATAATTTTTCAGAAAATTTTGAAAAAATTAGTGACTATGTGCCAACCCTTCACGTGGAATCCAAGTTTTTTCTTTCTAATACGACAAAACTTTCCCTCCAACCTAATATCCAGCTGCTTCGGGATTCTTGTAATTAATCTTTTAGAAAATTTTGGAAAAGTTTGTGACTCTCTATGTCCCCACCCTTCGAAATTCTGTCAAATACGACAGAACTTTCCCTCCAGCCTAATTTTTGGCTTCAGCTGCTTCTGGACTCTTGTAAATAATTTTTTAGAAAATATTGGAAAAATTAATGACTCTCTATGTCCCAACCCTTCACGTGGAATTCAAATATTTTCTTTCAAATACGACAGAACTTTCCCTCTAACTTAATATTTGGCTTCAGCTGCTTCTGGACTCTTGTAAATAATTTTTCAGAAAATTTTGGAAAAATTAGTGACTCTCTATGTTCCAACTCTTGGAAATGGAGGGTGGGTTTGATATACGTATTATTTTCAATGGCAATCCAATCCTCATTGGCAATAGTTCTAAAAATTTATAAATAAGCCAAGCTTTGTATTTGAGGACATAATTTATCGTTCAAAGCTAGCTTACCTGTGAGACAGTCGAAAAGACCGGGGCGGATCTAACGAGGCGGAACGTATTTTCAAGCTCGAGCAGAAGAAGGAGAAAATGCGAGAAAACTGACCTAATGGCTGGACGATGGATTCACAAAGGAAGAAACGAAACAGTTTATTGTATACTTTCGAGTTGTCATCACCGGCGGAGCCGAAGGGGGTTGGCATTGGAGAGGACATAGGCGGAATGATTCGTAGGAACTCGACCGATTTCATCCGCGTATTTCCTCGTTTTTCTCTTTTGCTGTTAGAAGAAAGACTGCACCAGTCGTTCGCGACTGGAATACGAAGAAAACGGAGACCCTCGGATGATGAAGGTTATGCGAGGGGAATGAGAATCCCGCGACGGTATTAGCCAGGGAATTTTCTATTTCAGATTCCGCGAATCCATTTTATCTTAAACTTGGTAGCTCCATACTGCTAGGGAGGGAGAGAAAGCCTACCCCGTCCACCGGCCTCGCCGGAATTCACCCCCGCGACCTTTCATCCCCACGGGTATTTCCCCCCCTCCCCATCACCCCATTCTACTTCGTCTGGGTCAACTCGCTCTCGAGCCAGTTGGGGACCGAATTCATCTACGGGGTGTCCCCTCGATCACTGCAATTGGCCAAAACAATATTCAAACAATACAATATTTTGGCGGACATGTTTCAAAAACAGTAGTAAAATTGAGTTAGAAGTATTTCAAAATTTTTGATTCTCGGGAAGAATTGACGATATTCAAAATATTGTCATTTCCTAAAAATCAATCGTACGGCCCTGTACTTGGACTCATCTCAAAGCTTGAAGATTCTACTTTCGCATAGCCTTATTCATTTTCCTTCATGATATTTTTACATCATCCAGCAAGTGGAAAACTGGAGGCCCATTTTTCCTTAAAAATGGTACAAATTGAAACCTCAGTAGAAACATTAAAAAATTTTTTCCGTGGACAAATCCTTCACAGATTTGAAGATTGAAGCCTTCCCTTTAAAACGAGACCTTGAAAATTGATGTATAATTTTTTTTTACTGTTTGATGGGGGAAAAACGAGGACCAGGTTTGAGGAAAATATCTTATTAAGTGACCATTTTTCGACGATATGTTTCTACTACTTTTTTATGTAGAATAGGAGAATCGATGTGTATAAAAAAATGTTGATGACCTTCATATGATCTTGACCTTGTAGCCCATTTAGGAGCCACTCATTTGATCCTAACTTTAACCAAAACAATATAAATAATATTTTAAAGAGAAATGTTTCTTTCGTTTTCACGAGGGGCGTTTTAGTTGATGAGAGCAACATTGGCTTCAGTATTTTTTCGTAGGTAAAAGACAGAGGTCGCCTGATTTATCTCGTCAGAGACGTTCGTTAAACGTCCGGAAACGAAATTGTATGGCACCAATGAAATTCTCGAAGCGCAGAGCAAGCACTCGACCCTTCGGCTCGTTTGAAAAGAGTATCGCCGAGACGAGGCGGGGAAAAAGAATTTCGAGGCTCGGTGACTCTCGGCGAAGATTCGAAAATATGGAGCCTTCCAGGAGAGAGGCTGGAAAAATGGACAGAGAGGACCTCGACGTTTGCCGCATAACTCGCGAGCTTGCTGCAACGAGCGCTCAAATACAACTTAAAATTAACGCGTGCTCTGCTGCAGCTGTGTTTATATACTTCGCGAACACACTCGACCCATTAGCCAGCCTTGAGAATTGGCAACGTAACGTGTGTCCCGTTCATTGATCTACCTAGAGCACAGATGCATCTGCGCCTCTGTAAGCCTCGTGTCCCACGCTGCACTATAAAGTGCATCGACCGAAACTAGAGTTAAGTAGAATTAATATGTCTAACGGCTCGAAAATAATATAATAAGTAATATTACGTAAATAAATTTTTTCACTGTTTTAAATCAAATCCACTCATTTTTTCTTGGATTCATAAAATAATAAATATAATCTAATAATAGGTAACGGATCTTGATGCAAAATTAAAATTTTCTACCTGAATTGCAATGTGAATTGTCTGTGAAGTGATATAGAAATTTATTTTCTTTATTGGTATGTTTAATAGGTTGGAAATAATATAATAAGTAATATTACATAAATAAATTTTTTCACTGTTTCAAATCAAATTCTTGGATTCATAAAATAATAAATATAATCTAATAATGGGTAACGGATCTTCATGCAAAATTAAAATTTTCTACCTGAATTGCAATGTGAATTGTCTGTGGAGTGATATAGAAATTTATTTTCTTTATTGGTATGTTTAATAGGTTGGAAATAATATAATAAGTAATATTACATAAATAAATTTTTTCACTGTTTCAAATCAAATCTATTCATTCTTTCTTGGATTCATAAAATAATAAATATAATCTAATAATGGGTAACGAATCTTTATGCAAAATTAAAATTTTCTACCTGAATTGCAATGTGAACTGTCTGTGAAGTAAAATAGAAATTTATTTTCTTTGTCAGTGTGTTCAACAGGTTGAAAAAATATTGCATAAATAAATATTTTTACTGTTTCCAATTACACATTTCTTTTCCATAAATTCATAATGCGGATCTGTATGCAAAATAATGCGGATCTTTATGCAAAATAAACATATTCTACCTGAATCGCAGTAAACTGTTCTTTGTTATGTATGTTCAACCGCTTGAAAATAATGTAATAAATAATATTGCATAGATGAATATTTTTACTGTTTCAAATTACACCTACTCATTTTCCGTCATAAATTCATCAAATAAAATGATAAATATAATCTAAAAAAAATAGCGGATCTTTATGTAAAATAAAAATGTTCTACCAGAATAACAAAATACAATATACGAATACAAATACTATAAAATTCTTCTGATGTTTTTACTGTTTTAAATTACACCTGTTCTTTTTTATCATAAATGCATAAAATCCGCTGTTTATCAACGAGTGTACCTCGAGACAAGTTGTTTGTTTATCGCTGTTAAAAATGGGAAATTTCATATGCAACAATCTAATAGCAAACAGGAGGAGTGGAGCGCAGCATCAAAAAACGAGGAAGTTGCAGTGGCGTGTTTCTGAGCGATTAGCCCATGCACTCTGCACGTCCATCTTCCGTCGCGTTCTCCGCGAGAAGGGATTCGTGACTGCACGATAGTAAACGCGGAGAGAGAGCTGGGTGCCCGGCGAACGTTCCCGCGGAAATTAATTTCCAAGCTTGGGCATTGTCAAATTTTCAGCAACAAAGGGCAAGGGGGGACGACGGAGGGAGGGAGGGAAACACGCGCGCGTATACGCCACCGCTAGCCCCATTATTCCTTTTCCGCGAATGGCCGGGAGCATTCCGAAACACGAGCGCATTACCAGCGGAACGTTTCGCAGGTGTATACTATACGCGTCGTACACTACCCTCCATAAATATTTGGACACTTACAC
The DNA here is from genome assembly GCA_028455795.1 of Lasioglossum marginatum. Taxonomy (NCBI): domain Eukaryota; kingdom Metazoa; phylum Arthropoda; class Insecta; order Hymenoptera; family Halictidae; genus Lasioglossum; species Lasioglossum marginatum. Next base: position 6,974,354 of record CM052268.1, read on the forward strand.
CTACCGCATAAAATATCAGCTATTTGCATATCCCGATGAAAACCTTTCCCACGAGGAGTCGACCTTTTCATGAAAACATCCCCCGCCTCTTGATGAATACGCGATACGATTTATTTGCATTTTTATAGCTGACTTTGCTGCTTCGTTTTCTTCTGATGGGTCAGAGCAAGAATCTCAATACAGTGTTTAAATCCAGTCTTTGGGATTTGAAAGATTTTTGATAAATAGTTTCAATGATTTAACTTATTTGATTGAGTTAGAGTGGAGTCGCAACTCATTTTAACAATAATAGAAATTACGAAGGTAAAGGAATAATCCAACTAAAAATTATTCAATAGAAATTTATGAAAATTTTGTGGGGGTTTGATCAATTTCAATGAAAATTATTTTAGAAAAATTCTAACCAGAATTATTTAATAGAAATGTAGTAATTAATTTCTAAACGTCCAGCCTCTTATTTAAGGAATTAAGAAATACCATTAGGCAATTAAAAAAGTTTGAAGGAAAATTTAACAATAATAAAAATTATGAAGATAAAGGAATAATCCAACTAAAAATTATTCAATAGAAATTTATTCAAATTTTTGCGGGGGTGTGATCAATTTCAATAAAAATTAGTAGTAGTAATTTATTAATTCCTGAGCGCCCAGATGTTCATTTGAAAAATTAAAAAAATACAATTCGGCCATAATAGAAGTAGTAAAGCTGATGAAATAATCTACCTAAAAATTATTCAGTAAGAATTTATGAAAATTTGGAGGAGGTGTGATCAGTTTTGATAAAAATTATTTTTGAAAAATTCTAACTAAAAGCGATTCAATAGAAATGTAGTAATTTATGAATATTTTGAGGGGGTTCTGATAAAGAACTAGGATTAGGACTAGACTTCTGATAAAGAACTAGGACTAGAATAAGGATTCTGGCAGTTCTGATAAAAATTATTTTTAAAAAACTGTGCATCCCCGATGAAAAATTTTTTCGACATGATCCTGAATTTTCGCGACTCACCATAAATTGTATCTGCCTTTTCACCGCGTGTGTTCGGAAGATCGGAGGCAAAAATGTCAGCGCAAGTTTCGCGGCGAAGCAGGGGGCGTGGACGGGCAAAGAAATTAGAAATACGATTAGAGGAGGTGGATAGGCACGAAATCTGGTTCGCATAAATTACCGAGGGTACTTTCGAGGGTGGCGATGAGGGGTGCTGCAGGAGCTGACGTCACCGGCAGGCAGCGCACGGACGCAGTTTCGAGTACAGTGGAAAAGCAGGCCGGGGACGAGGGGGTGAATTATATCAGAAGCCACCACCAGGCCAGCACACACCCACTTTTTCCAGACGATGCGACGTGCAGAGGCCCTCTTACACGGCCGTCGCACTCGCCGGTCCGCTTCCCCTTTAATCGGATTTTCGCGCTCTCGAATGGAGGAAAACCTCGAGAACCAGCATAATGCAACCACCCAAAAAGAGGAGGAATTCCAGCCGCGAAACTTTCGGGACCACTCGTTCGATGAAACACGCGGTGTCTAATTCCGATCAACCGGATACCCCTCGACCCAGAAAATTATTCCTCTAACGATTTCCCCGACGAGAACACCCCAATCATTCACCCCCTAAACTCGCAAATTAAAGGATCACTTTCGTTCAAAAATTGCTGCTCTTCAAAGTGCTGTAACTTCGCGAATAAACGTCATGGAATATTCCTTCTAGTCTCATTTCAAAGCTTGATTCTTCTACTTTCGACCCCCATTATTCATTTTTTAAAACAAAATTTCTGGGCTTTGTAACGAGGGAGAAAGTGAACACACTTTTTCTTGTCAAAATGACCAAATCCAAACGTTCGTCAGAAGGGTAAAAAAATTTTTTGTTGAATGAAATTAATGTAGATTTAAAGAGTACATTCTCAGCTTTAAAATGAGCCAAGGATGGTCGCTGTGCGATATTTTTTCGACAAGCTGGCGACCATTGAATGGGGAGGAAACGCACGGAAAATTCGCAATCTATCTTCGCACCTCATTGAACCTCCTCCATAATGATAATCGAGTTCGTCAAAAATTGAAAACTAAAAATAGGAGCGATAATTCCATCTTCCTGTTCGTTAAAAAATAAAAGGAAGCACAGCTAGGAAAATTCAGAATTTATCTTCACACCTCATTGAGCCTCGCCAATGTATTATATCTGTTCGTTAACAAATGAAAAACAAAGGCTGAGAAAAATTCAGAGTTTATCTTCACAGCCGATTGGACTTCGTCCATTAACGATTCGTTAAAAAATAAGCAATGAACGCGAGGAGGTGGCGCAGTCTAAAAAAGTTCATTCCGGAAGCGTGCTCGGGTTAATTGATCCCGTCTGATAACGGGATCGGCGCTAAGGCGTGATCGTTGACTGCAGTCTTTTTCTCTCTCTCTCTCCCCCCATAAATCAATCTTTCCATCCGTAATCATGTAAATTTTCAATTCCGCGCTGTTGACGCGGTGATTACGAGGCCCCCTGGTTTTCTCCTCTTTCCTGTCTCGCCGCTCTGTCCCAAGCTTCCGGTCCCGGCTTCCTTTCCGTCGATGTCTAACTTAATCGCGCCAATTAAGACGGAGCTCGAACGTCGAGCCGGGGGCTGTAGTAACGACCTCGAAGGATATCGAGAAATTAATATTTCCACGAGTCCCGGGGAACGATAGCCACCGCCCACCGGGGTGGGACCGCCGGGGATGAAGGTCGGAAGAGGCTTGTAAGAGAATAATTAACGGAGTCGCTCTGTAAAATCCAATCGAGACGTCGCGGACTCCAGGGTCTTCCAACAATTAACGAAATAATTATAAACAATATTTGTATTCAAGCGTTAATTCGATATTTATTCAATCAAACCCACCATATGTATGAAACGCGCAGGGAAATCGTATTGAATTGAATCAATTTTTAGTTTATTGTAACTTTGAATCTATAGGGCTGTTTTAATAAATCTTGGATTGTTAGATCGTTAATGAAATAGTCATAAACAATATATTTATTCAATCGAACGCATTGAAGTAACGCGCCGGGAAATCGTATAAATTAATCAATTTTCAAATTGTTGTAACTTTGAATTTGTTGAAACTATTTTAATAAATTTTAGATCGATAGAAAGTGCAAAGCTTCCTCTTCAAAATGGCTTTTGTTTCGTCTCGATACCACTCCCGGTTCCCGAGATATCGTCGTGTAAAGGCAAACCTAATTTCTCAACGTTTTACTGCCTCTTCAGCTCTCGCGGCACTGACCTACCCCTAGCGAGGGGTAGGTTTTACTATCATCTTTGATCGCTCATATCTCGAGAACGGATCGAGATATCGGGATGGGACAAAATGCATTTCGAAGAGCATCGACTCCACCATCTTCTGCGCGTATAACCAATAGTAACCTCTTCGTCCTTACGGTTGTGACGCAGCCTAGGTCAGACAGTATTTGCACAGGACAAAATTTACTTCGGGGAGCATAAACTATAGCACTTACCATTTACATTGGTCACAAAAATTTTTTTTTAACCCACAACTTTTTCCCATCATTTCTATAAATCAAGATTTTCATGAAGACTACGCTGCTACAATCCGGACACCCAGTATATTAAATGGTAAATATGTATTGTTTCCATCGATTGATTGGAGGACAAGTCAGGAAGGAAAACTCGACTCCGTGACCCCGGATAATTCATTCCACTTTATCCGGGACAAAGGGGAGCGTCGTCAAGACGGATGGAAAAAAAATAAAGAAAACAAATGAGAGAGACCGGTGCCCCCTCCACCCTCTCCGCGATTTTTCTTTCGCGTTCAACCCTCCGCGAAACTCGTCCAATTTATCTGTTCGCCGGTTGCACGGGTGCCGGCCGAGTTCTTTGCTCTTTTGTTCGTCCCTGGCGTCTGTTTTACCGAGCTCGACTAATTTCCCCGCCTCTACCCCCCACCCCCATCCATTCATATAGCCTTGTACCGGCGATAATTATCAAGCCGATTGTTTTTCGAACGGCACCAGCCACCGTTGCCTAAATGAGAAACCAAAGGGACCGGGTGCGAACAACCCGGGGAGAACTCGTTTGAAAGGACGCTTCGATTCTTCGATCCACTGTCTAACAGACCCTTTCTTCTGTCCCTTTATCAGTAGATTCTTTCTTCTCTACCTTTATCGGAAGATCCCCGCAGATTAACACCGACACGCGTTCCCATCTGCGCTACAGGATTTTTTCCTCAAGGAACCGGACAAGGTATCTCTTCGAAACTTTGTACACTTGTTTGTACCTGTTCCAGATATGCACATGATTTTTTGCATCGTGCTAGCATGGACATTGTCGGAGTTATTCGAGAAACAAACTGACCAAGCAACTCTTGTCTCGCGAACGGATCGATTCATCGGATTAAATGCTATAACTCCGTGAAAAAGAATCGGATTGCAATCTACCTGGGCTCGTTTCAAACGCAGAGACCTCTACTTTCATCTCCCTTTTTTTTACGATGCCGTGCGAGCACCAGGGGAACAGAGAAATGAAAATAGTTTCGGAAGTACGACTCTAAAATTGTAGGAGTTCGAGGCGGTCCTCGGGGATGAATAAAATTTTCCTCGGAACTATCGGGATTCTTAGGGTGTTCTTTGCCGAACGATACTAGACTCGGTGCGCTATGTTTTACGAAAATATTTACATTTAACGTGTTTCTTTCGAACCAGAATAATTCGTTTTGTTCATTTTATATGATTTTATTCATTTTATATGATTTTGTTCGTTGTATATGAGTTTCTTCATTGTACATGATTTTGTTAATTTTGTATGATTTTCTTCATTGTATATGATTTTCTTCATTATACACGATTTTGTTCATTTTATATGATTTTATTCATTTTATATGATTTTATTCATTTTATATGATTTTGTTCATTGTACATAATTTTGGTCATTTTGTATAATTTTATTCATTTTTTATATCTTTGTTCATTTTTGCTCTTCCTAAACATACTCCGCTATAATCCCTTCTGACAATTAATTTCATAAAACACATTAAAAATTATAATTCTCACAAGCAAACACCCTCGGAGCCATAAGATCAACAGTCGTGGGATCAAGAGTCAGAGGATCAAGAGTCAGAGGATCAGAAGAAGCCCGGGTAAGTCAAGAAAGAAATTCGCCGATAGCAATTTCACGAGCGAGTTCGACGAAGTCCGAAATTAGAGACGATCAGCGGAACAGATTTTAAAAAGGATTCCACTCGACGGATTCCAGGATATTACACGGGTCTCTGGCCGGGACACAGAGAGGGAAAGGTCGTCGTCGCGACGCGACGAAGGGAGACCTGAATAATTTCGCGGGAGTATCTTTCTTCGCCTTGTTCAACGCTCTCGTCGTCTCTACGTCCTAGCCTGGGGAAGTGCACTTTGTTTCATTAAAGCGCATGCAATACATCTGTGCGCGCGGCCACGGAGTCACGCCGAGAAAAAGAAATGTTTGCCTTAATTTCGCATTCCTTTGTGCAACCGTCGTCCCCCCCAGCGCCGCGTCTACACCCACTGAGCTTTAGTGCATAATGCCCGAGCGATGTATAAACTATAAACTATTTTCGTCCCGGCGCGATGCAGCGTTTCCGGGCTCGAACTTCACCGAGTTTTCGTCCCACAGCAACGTCCGTTTTTCGGACGAAAGACGCCACTTCCGGCTCGCCTTTGTCCTCTTTTAATTCCGTCTTTGTGCCATACACGGCCCGCAAATAAATATTTGAACGAACAAAATGGCCTAGCGGATGTGGAACCCTCGGACAATAGAATGTTTCGGCAGTTTCGAGCGCTTTGTCATTTCCGAGTGCGTTCGAACGTTTTTTGGACTGGTCTCCTCGATTTTTCCTTTGGGTCATTAATCACACATCATTTAGAATTAATGGGGTATCTAATTTTGGTACCTAATTTTCTAGGCCGCGCGAATCTTCGGAATTTTTTTCAGAGAAACTATCGAACCCTTTACATTGGGATTTTTCACATATATTGCGTGATTTTTTTTCAGATAAAACTAATTAATAATATGCGAGTTATATATTTTTTTATAGATATTTTTGAGAAAATGGGTCGATTTCAGTAATTTTTTTCAGGAGAACTGCTGAATCTTTTACATCGGGATTTTCCACACATATTCACTGACATCTAAAGTACATGTGTGATTTTTTTCAGGTAAAAATAATCGAAATTACGTAAGTTAAATTAGGTCGTTCGTTATATTCTTTTGATAAAGAATAAACCTGTATGGAACCTCAATTTTCGTGAAAACCGAACGATCCACTCTTAGGAATTTTTTCATGGAATATTTCAAAGGCCCTCGATCACGCGAACGCAGTTATTTAGAATTAAACTAATGGACCAGCGGTGAATAACGGCTATGAAAAAGTGTCGAAATACTTTTTAAATAATAATACGTTGGCGCATGCACTCGTTGTCGCGCATAATGCTCAATTTGTAATTCGGAGTGACGACGGGGGCGTTTTTAGCCGTGGCCCGATATTATTCGACAAACGGATGAAACATTTGGTTTTATGTGAATACGGTGCGCGAGCAAGCGCGGTATAATAAAACCATTTATCGAGTCTACCGTGGTTATTAACAACGATGGGGATCCAGCGCCGACGAATCGCGCGCCAGGACGACAACTTTGAATAGCCCACCCCCGGCGACGAGCGGGGGTGGAAACTAGGATATCACGGTTTAAGCGCGGCCGCTCGCTTCATTGGCGCTTTTCAACCGGCTAATCTGTAGTACAGTAGACTACTGGAAACACCGTGCAAAAATTGCCTCACTGTTCCTATAATACGATCAAAAAAAAAAAAGGGTTGTTTACATTTCCGACTGGTGCACCGAATGCACTCGCGGAAGGTCATTCTACTGTGCACTCTATGTGCAGTTCATGTGCATTTCGTTTAGAGTATACCATTGTTTTTCACGGGTTCGTCTATTGGATCTGTGCGCAATTTTTAGCGAATTCAGTCGCCTATTACTATCCGCTCGCTGTTATGGATTTTTAATAGAGAAAATACGTGTCGTGGTCCCCGGATGCACCTACAATTTGCAATTTGATTCATTCGGATATCTTAAATCCAGAAGATTAAGACCAAGAAAATGGCGTGTAAAGTTGGGGTTTGTTACTGTAAGATTAACAACTTCTTATATAATGAGATGGAGGTTCCAGAATCTTTTTTTGGCCTCAAATGGCGATCCAAAATTTTGAGAAAAATACACATCGTGGTCCCAGGATGCACCTACAATTTGCAATTTGATTTATTCCGAAATCTCAAATACTAACCGAGAAAATTGCATATAAAGTTAGGGGTTGTTACTGTAAGATTAACAGCTTCTTATACGATGAGATAGGGGTTCGAGAATTGTTCCTACCTCTGCAGGGTGATCCAAGATTTTATCACTGGACTCGTGAAGATGGATTTCTGTTACAAAGTACCATCCCCCACCGTAAAACACGACCGAACGTGAAAATATGAAAATGATTTTGGACCACGGTATGGTAATTTTCGCGAGTGCAAAGGATTGAATCGAATAATTATTGGGAGACGGTCTCGAACACAGAGAGCCCGATCCGTCTCGCGTGAAAGTCGATTAACCGAGTTCGAGAATACGTTGAATGTTAATCGTAGGCGCGAGGTATGCAGACACTCAGAGCCGTTGCTCCCCCGCCCCCGCCACTTGTCCCCGATTGTCGTGAGATTCAAGGGGGCGGAACTTTTAAATTGCATGCCCTCCGATCAACTTTTATTTTCAGTCGACGCTGGTTCGCTCGCTCGCGCGCGCGGATCGGGGACGAGGGAAATGATTATTATCCCCGGATATTTGCGAGATGAATGAGGTGGCGGGAATAATCGACGGGACGGCTAGAGAGGGTGATATCGGTAGATAATAACCGGGGGCAGAGCACCCTGGGAAACCGCCCCTTCCTCCCTTCCTCCCTTCCCCACTACTCGGCCGACATGCTTCGGATATAAGGTAGTCCAAACACTATTCGAATAGATCGTAAATACTGGATGTAGGACGATGATAATAATCCCTCTTTATTTCACGGCTATCGCCCACGCAAAAGTGAATACGCCAACTCGGAGAACCGTATTTACACTCGCCGAAACCGCCCCTGTAAAATATCGAGATCAACTCCTGCCCCGAAAATAAATTCTCGCAAGAAAAGCATATCGATCGAAAATAAATAATTGCAAACTTTAACATATGACATGTATTATGAAATGTTCTAATTCACAAGCTTTGCAACAAGGATTACTTTCCACCCTACACAATAGATGCCTTTTTGTACGGACCCTCCCTTTGCCCTTTACTTTATATCCATAAATTCCTTAAGTCTCACTGTTTGCACCTTTATAGTTGAATTCAGAAATATTCCACTTTATTGTCAAGTTAGATTCTAAATTATTCTTGTAATGTGCATGTTGCTAACAATTCCCCTATTATTTTAAGTGTCTTATTTGAAATTTACTCCAAGGGACAGTACCTTGACAGCTACTTATTTTAAATAATTTTGTTTACTAATTACATTAAATATAACTCTCAAACTCTATGTTGTCATTTATATTTGTGGAACTTATATTTGTTTTTAACTGAAAGATAAGAGAATTAAATATATAAAGGAAGAACCAAATACATATATAAAAACCTGTTTTATTTAGATTTTTCTTTTCCTAATGTCGAGTCACACTCGACAAAGGAGTGCAAAGGGTTAATCCCATATGGGGGTTTTTATAACTTAATAAAAAAAAACTGCCCCGAAAATAATTTTTCGCAAGTTCGAAAAGCATAATTCATCGATCGGAAATAAATAATTGCAGACTTGCCAGATGATGCGTAACACTGTTATAAATTTCTGCGAGCGGAAAAAACGGAGATACGATTGTTGTGTTCGAAAGCTCGGCGATATGAAAGGCGGCTGCGGTCGACCCAACCTCGACGAAACACCGACTCCCATTAGGTGTCGCTAATCAGTCCGCTAATCCATCTTTCAACCCTCGACACTCGCCCCACTACCCCTTCAGGTTTAAAGATAACAAATGCTCGGTTAGGGTGCGATCATGACGCCCCATTTGTTTTCGACTGGGGACAGTTTCCTAGTAAGAACTCCTGGAGACCGTTGTACTTTTCCTTCCCTTTCATTTATTTTCATTCTCTCCGTTATACATCGCCGGTTTCGCCCTTGGTATCATCAATCTGATCTTTAATTGTAGCCTGTCCGGAATTTCGGAATTAATATCGAAAATTTGTATACGCCGCGTGCGAGCTGAATAGTTTCAGAATGTCATCTATGACGCAATCGAAATTTTCCAAATTCCTCGACGGTGCGCAAAGGCAGTACATAATAAATTGATCATTTGCAATTTTTGTAAATATTTTGTATGCAGTGTTTCATAATTTCAAGCCAAGTTCAATTTATCTCATAATTTAAATTTCAGTTTTAGTATTAAAAACTGCAATTTTTAATATCTTTAAACATTCGTAAAAATTTTCAGAATATGTTTCATTGCCCACATAAAGAAGTTTCAAAATACAACTTTTAGTGTTTTCTCTGCAATTTCGAGATCTTGAAATTTTTCTCAAAAATTTTTTCACGTTCTGTAGCAGACCTGTTGTTCTGACTTTTTAAAAATGTTATAATTTTTTCTAGAGGGTCCGAAGATTAATGGGAGTCACTGTAAATGTTTCCGGCTGTCAGAAACGTCCCTCGTGAATCGAATTTCTTTGCAGAGAAAAGCCACCCCCGTCGGCATTCATAATTTCCTTGCATCCAGGGCCGTGGTTTCCGGGATTTGCTCGAGTTTCAGCGAGATTCGAAAGGTTTCGTCCGATTTAGACGTTCCGGAGGCCGTGTTCGATGGCAAACACCGTTGGAAATTAGTCGGATGCATCATGGTTCGGGTTCAGGCTGTCGCCGATGCATTCCGCACGGGCGTGGCGCGAGTTTATCAAGTAACTCCGCGAGTTACAGCCAAGTTCACGCCCGTATCTATGACTGAACACCGGTTCGCACTAAATCGACCAATTCCGACCTTAACACGCTCGGCCGGAGCCGAGCGGAATGTCTCTTCGGAAGAGCTGTTACGATTCCGAGCCTCCGGCACCAACCGACGGATTAAACCGCTTGTAATCTTCCTCCTTCACGGTGCCGCGGACTTCAACTCGTTCCGCTTCTCCATCCCTTCCGTCAATGAATACGAAATGCCAAGTGTTGTACGACCTCATCCAGAGATCCAGCTATCCCTCTCTCTTCCCCCTCTCTCACTCTCTGTCGCTCTTTCCTCTTCAATGTCGTCCACGATACCGAGCGGCGCCATTGTTCCTCGGCCCGGCATCCGACGCTACCGTGCGTCATAAATGTATAATTAAAACGGAGCAATCTGTTAGGTCGAGTCATAAATAATTCCCGGTCTAGTACACCATTTTTTTTTTCGTGATCACAGCGAACAAATATAGTCACGGGATTGTTGTTAGTCGGTTGCATCATTTTGATTCATTCAGATAGCTCAAGTAATAATCGAGACAATCGCTTCTAAAGTTAGGGGTTGTTACTGTAAAACTACTGCCTATGAGGTAGCAGTTTTTTGGGAATTTTTCTCAATCTTAAGCAGGTGATTCAAAATTTTGACACAATTATATGTTATAGTACTAGAATACGTCTATATTTTCCATTCTGTTTCGTTCCAATATCTCGCACAGTCTCTGAGAAAACCGCTTCCGATGTTGGAGGTTGTAATGATGATAGTAACAGCTTCCTGCGAGACGAGATAGAGGTTCGAGAATTTTTCAGTCCTCAAAAGGTAATTCTAAAATTTCGAAAAAATTATATGTTTTAGTCCTAGAATGCGTCTACATTTTCCATTTTGTTTCGTTCCAATATCTCGCACAGCCCCCAAGAAAACCGATTCCAAAGTTGGGGGTAGTTATCCTAGCATTTCTAAAATAATAAACACATTTTGGATCATATTTTGGAGTTTATTTTTGAACAAACGAACACGCGTGATCTGTCCCGAACAGGTTACAGCGTCCCTGTAATCCTCCGTGTTTGGACGCTGCCAGCCGAACGTCCGACCTGGTACTCGCGCATTAATTAACCGGAAATCTCTGCCGAGGCTAATTATCGGCGCAAACTCGTCGCGAGCTTGTCCCACACGCCATCGATAATATATGTGTTCGAGACGGAGGACGTCAGCCTCGTGATTCTCTGACGCCTGACATCCATACTGAACTTGTCAACGCGCGCCCTTAACGCGTGCTGGCCTGATAAGACGTTTGGGGAGTGATAAGGAAGTGGGTCGAACGCTATCGGTTTCAGAAACCAACCACTGGAAACTTCGATTAGAACGGCTGGCTGACATAATATTTGTACTCTTTATTGTTTATAAATTGTCTTCCTCAGGGTACACCCTTGTTCCTTCTGATAAACAATTTTTCAGTCACTGGCCATTTTAATTAGTCCGATACCTTGCCCACACATCATTCAACAAACTTCAGATTTCTAATTTTCTCTTCCTAAACACATACTCCCTTATAATTCTTTCTGAAAATGAATTTCATCAAACACATGAAGAATTTGCACTTTCCTAAAATGTGTCTGTAGAAATTGAAAATTGTGAAACATTATGAATAATGGTACAGCTATTTTTTGCCAAGGGTTATCTAAAAATTTGACAGACACATTGTCGACATAATAATTACTGAGAATTTTCATGCGAAACAAAAACTGTTTCGACCAGTCACAGTTGGACTGAAGAGCCTCGAGGACGTAGTCGTTCTGGTTTCGTTGTCACAAGTGTTCCAATATCTGCGCGCGTGTGTGTTTGTACGATCCGTTACGAATGAATTTCGCGTAGAGAATCGGAGTCGCGTTGAAAAGCGTTTACGGGTATTCGTGTCGAGATGCATCTCGACGCGAAACGAGCGAAGCCATCATATCCTTTTCGTTCGTCGAGGCACACGAGCTCCCTTCTTCCCCAGGTATAGGTACGCGTTCCCGAGGCTTTTCACGTCGTCTCCTCCGGATCAACCGATCGTTCGAACCCCCTACCCACCATCTCTCTCTCACTCGGATCCGATACAATACAGTTGAACTTTAATATATCACCCGTATTACCCCGACCGCGGTGGGCGGCTGCGCGACAAAGACAGAGAACGCACCCCCGCCGGAAGTAAGACGCGAGGGGGGTGAGGCAAACCGTGATATACGCCGCTCAGACGAACAGAAAGCAGCGCACGGATGAACCGAAATCGACAAAGACTTCGGCCAGAACAGCCAGACTCGCGATAAATACCCGGGGACCGGCAATATCGCGAATATTGTGCAGAAGACTCTCCTGCGAATTCGCTACCCCGGAATCAAAATTTTGTCCGTGCTATTTTCACGATTTTTGTAAGTTCTAATTATTACTAGATAGTTATAATAATATCCCTGAACTCATCTTAAAAATGCAGATCTAATTAAGCGCATTACATACATTCTGAGGGCAGCTCACTAGATCATAGGTTAGAAAATTGACTATGTTCAAGCTGCTGTAACTCCGTTAAAAAAAATCGCTGGCTCATCTATCTAGGCTCATTTTACAGCATAAAGTCTCTACTTTATGTCCATTTTTCTAGAAATTTTTTCCTTGCCTTAATGATTTTAATACAGTGCCTCTAACGTAAGGGTTGATTACGAAATCAGTAAATCTTGACTGAGAACAGTGTGCACTTTTAACCATTCGTAACTTCGTTAAAAAAAATGGTAGGGTAATCTACTCAACCTCATTTTGAAGATTGAAACTTCTACTTTAATCATCTTCTGATTCATTTTTTTATAAATTTATTCCCTCTGTTAGTAATTTTGATTCATTGCTCCTAATGTAAGGGTTGATTAAAAGAGCACTATATCTTAACATAGTGTACATTGAATAATTCGTAACTGCATGAAAAAAAATTGTACGGTAATCTACCCCCGCTGATTTTGAAGGGTGAAGGCTCCATTTTAACCGGTCGTGTGATCCCTCCTCTGAAAAATATTTTCGCATCGCAAGTCGCTACGGATCCGAAGCCGTCCCTCCGGCAACCCTCAATGGAGCTCGACGTCCGTCGGTGTTTTATTCAGCACGATGGCAAGAGAGTATCTCTCCTGCATTCATTCGACGGGCGGTCGTGTATTTAGCCGGCCACTCGTCGTGGAACAGAGGATACACGGTGTCTCGAGTGGGTGTAACTCGAATTTCGCGCATTGATGTCCGCGAAACTTCGCTGCAATTAATTCGCGCGAAACGTTCCGGACGTGACGCGCCGGCATCCGAAGGATCCGCCCATCTCGCGGGGATTTCAGACTTAATTTAACGACTCATTCAGCGATTCCGAGCGATATTCGCATGCAGGATGTTCCTGCATTCAGTTAAAACGGTGCTCGACCGACCGTCCACCCACCCCTCAACCCCTCCGACTTTACATACAACCACCCCGAGCAGCCCCGCACCCTGCGGAAATGCACCCCAGTTTCAGATGAAGCGAATTTTCCATATGCACACACAACTCCCGTCCGGAAAATGTCCAACCATTTTGAATATCTCAGAACCGAGATCTCTGATAACGCTGTTGCTGGTTTTTCACGTGTGCCGCGCTCATTCTTGGGTAAACTGGGGGTCCAACAGATTCTCCATAGATACTTGATTTAGGGTAATTGCAGATAAACGGGTCTGCTTCGCTTTTTTTAATAGCTGTCTCGTAATAGCGGTTTCGTGAGAAGGAATAACTACCCGAACTTCGGAAGCGGTTTTCTCGGGGACTGTGCGAGATATTGGAACAAAACAAAATGGAGATTATAGATGCATCCTAGGACTATCACATTCATTTTTTTCAAAATTTTAGACCGGCTGCTAAAGCTTGAGAAAATTCCACAAATATCATAGGTAGTACTCTTACAGGAACAACCCCTAACTTTACACGCAATTATCTCAGTTATTATACAAGTTATCTGACTGAATCAAAGTGGAAATTACAGACGCATTCTAGGGCGATAAGATGACGAGGTTGTGAAGCTGCAGCCTTATCAGTTTTCGATCTAAGCGTCCGGTTTAAACAAGGAAACGAAAAGCGTACGGGTAGAAAGGCTGTCCTCGAAGGCAGCAGCGTCGTCGGCTCGTTATTCAGTAATGCGTTTATATCCTTTCATCCCTCGAGCCCATGAATTGTCCGCTGCTTTTCTTGCCCCCTCTACCCCTAGATGGAGACCTGAAAGCTTCGTTCTCCCCGTGGACTAGTCATATTATTGGTTTATTATAAAACCTATATCCGCGTTGCGCCGCAGCCAGCTAGGTCGGCCCGACCTGACCCGCAACTCCACAAAAACCCCTGTTGCGACACAATTTTCCCGATAACGTTGAAAACGGATCGTCGGGGATGAAGAGAAAGAGAGGGGGTGCCGTCGTGCTTTTAAAACGCGTCACCCGCAAAATTTGGAACGATTCGCCCGCGGCGATCCGTTGACCGGGACGAGTCGCCGCGTCCTCGTAAACGACGATGACGCGTGAAAGAGATGACGCGGACGGTTTGCTGATATCTCCGGTGACCTTCCAGACATCTCGGAAAAACCAGATCGTCGTCCGAAACGGAATCTGCAGGCGAAAATGCACCATGGACGTGGATTTTATCTATTTACGACAAAACTAGAGGAATTTACAAAGCTCAATATATTTTTTCCAGTCGATCAACATCGGAGAACGAGAGAATATTTTTCAAACAATTTCTATTTCCCATGAAAAATGTCTTAAACGTCTGAAAAGGTCCGTTGAATAATTCTCAGCTAAAGGGGTAGTTTATAATAACATTGGGTATATGCAATTTAAAATAAAAGATCGATTAAGAAAATTTATATAGAAATATCAATGTATTAATTTCAACTCCTTAGAATGATTAAAAAAAGAAATACCCTTATATTTGTCTCCTGCCTCTTGCAATCGATACAGACAATTTTCATTTTGCATAAAGATACATATTCTTTTCAGTCAATTTTCATTTCCCATGGAAAATCTTTTCTGGAAAGGGTTGTTCAAAAATTCTCAGGTGAAGGGGTTGATAACGCAGCAAGCGTTTCCCACCCCCTAGAAATTCGGTGTTTCGACGCAGACTGAGGCACAAATTAGGCTACTGTCCCCTAATACGAGACACGCCATGAAGATTCTATTGTTCCGGCGAGAGGGAGAGTAATTGGTAGGGAATGGGGTGATTTCGAGGCCGTGATGTTATGAGCAAGGTCTTCTTCGTTTTAATGTCGGGGCGTAATTCGAAGCGGATTTGGCCGGATGTGCTCGCTGGACCGTTCATTCGCAGACTGACTGACATTCGGTGCACAAAGCACCGGGCACACGTGACCCGTCCTCTTGCAGATCCACCCCCGCAGGCGCTGGTTGGTCCACCCACGCCACAGCGCTGCAACACGGTGCATACACACTCGAAATGGTGGTGCACGCGCTCCCTAGCCTGCCTAGCCTCTCTCTCTCTCTTTCTCTCTGTGTACCTCTGTGTGCCCCACATCCCTCTCTTTCTCTCTCTCTGTCTTTCTCCGGGCCGCCGAGCCACGACCAATCCTCGCAGCCGGAGTGTTACCGGATTACAATGTTTGTCGGCGACTGTGCAAACACCGTGTGGTTCCTCCCGTGTACGCACACCCACTTTCGCGTGCACGTGGACCGACGCTCACCAACGCACACCAGGCCCCGTGATAACACAGTGTCGAGCAGGCGACATAAATAGAGGCAAACGAGCGGCCGCGCCCGTGCACTCTACCTCCCTCTCTCTCTCTCTCTCTCTCTTTCTACTGTTCGCTCTCTCCTCGCTCTCCAGCCCTCTGTGCACTCCACCACGCAGGCCGAGCTTCCTGCCGGCTGTGGAATTAAAATAAAAATCTCCGCGATTCCTGCCAACCCGCTGTCCACGATTTTCCAGTCACTGCGAACCCGCTCTACCTTCCTGTCACCCCTCCGAGACTACATCGCACCCTCTGACGCTTCTCGCGAGAGGCGGGAATTATTAAATGATTCGATAATCATCGGACAAGGCACTCGTTAATGTTAAATATTGCGGATTTTTGTATTTTGTTGGTATGACACGAACTACCCCCAACTTTGTGAGCGATTTTCTCGGTTACTGTATGAGGTATCTGAATGGAACAAGGTGCACATTGTAGGTGCATCCTAAGACCGTAACATGCAATTTTGTCAAAATTCTAGAATCACCCTTTAAGGGTAGCGAAATTTTCAAATCCCCTTCTGGTACGAAATTGTTGAACAGTAATCACCCCCAACTTTGTAAGACATTTTCTTGATCACTGTATGAGGTATCTGAATGAAAGTAAGTGCACATTGTAGGTGCATCCTAGGACCGTAACATGTAATTTTTTCAAAATTTTTGAATCACCCTTTAAAGACAGGGAAATTGTCGAATACCTATCTAATTCGAAATTATTGGACAGGAACCGAGCCTAACTTCGTGACCGATTTTCTAGGTTACTCTGTGAGGTATCTGCATGAAACAAAGTGCACATTGTAGGTGCATCCTAGCACTATAACATGTAATTTTATCAAAATTTTGGGATCACCCTTTAAGGGCAGCGAAATTTTCAAATCCCCTTGTGGTAGGACATTTTTGAACAGTAATCACCCTCAACTTCGTGAACGATTTTCTCCATTGCTATATGAGATATCCGAATGCACTAAATTGCAAACAGTAGCTGCGTACTAGGACCATACCGTATTCGTGCCTTCCACTTGTGCGGTATTCAAACTAAAATTGCACATACCTTTGTTCAAATTCTTATTTAAGGTATAACAAACACTATTTGACACTCGTCGACAAACAGCAACGTATATTGAACAATTTCACTGAATATCATTGAAGAATTAGATCAAAATAATGATAAGTTCGATTTTTGTCCGCAGTATGTCGCAGGAACTGTGTGATCCGTAGGGTCGAATATCGCTTTTAGAACTGTCTTTCCTAAATTTCGTTCACCTTTAGTGGAGGCCGTTCCGAGTGCAGCGCTGCACTTACCGCTAAAATAGCCCCATTCTGCATCGGCCCACCCCCAGCCGGTACGAGCGCACTCGGATCCCTGTACGCAGAAATGCAATATGTGCATACGGCAGACGTGCTGGGAATAACGCCGACAGTTTTGCACACGGTCCCAACCACCAAGAGACATCTCGCACGAAACTTTCCGCGGGGTTCATCCGCGACAGTGAATGCTCCGTTTAAGACACTGCCAGAAGCTGGCGTGTACACGTGGCGGATGTTAATCCTGCACGGTGTGTTGCTTTTTATACGCGATGCGTGTCGAAAATTACTATGTCATAGCCAGAGTATGTATCTACTGTATGCAGTTTGTTTCATTTCGATATCATGAACACGGTTTCAGAAAATCGATTACAAAGTTAAGAGTTGCTTCACTCATAATTCACTATTTCCTACTAGGCGAAGTACGGACTTGGAAATTATTTCTGATCTTGTTACACGAAATAAAATTTTGGAAAAAATATATGTTGTAGCCATGATATGCATCTATCATATGCAGTTTGATTCATTTCTATATCCCTAACATTGTCCAAGAAAATCACCTCCAAAGTTAAGGGTTGAATTTGTCTTAGAGATCCGAGCAGGGATCCGTAGATAAATATTAAAATTCCTTTTCCTTTGACGTTGGGCCACCTGCCTCTTCCCACTAGCTCCGAATCCTCGATTCCTGGACCGCGAACGGTGAAAATCGATGTCGGGAACAGACACAGTCTGGTTTCCCGACTTACCCACTGTTTGTTCTCCGAGCGATCGTAGCCGGCTCGTGGAAACGTCTTGGGTAACGAGCCGGTCGCCAGCGATCCAGAAAATTTTAATCAACCGCCTTGCCGGCCGTTCGATGACCGAGGAAATTGTTAGGATTAAATTCTCCGGGGGTCGGAAACGCCGATGATCCCCTAACTTTCGTGGCCTCGTTATCCCCGCTTTTTTCCGACTCATCTATTCACAGAGATGAATTATGCCGAGAGAGAAAACGCGGGAAAGAGGGGTGGGGTGTGTGGAGGCTCTTTAGAAATCGAATCAACGGCTTCGACGAGGAAACTTCTGACTCCGACCGCGATTTCCGACCCCCACCAACCGCGGAAACCACATCCTGAATAAAATAATAGGACACCCCGCCGCGTTCCTCGTGAAATATACACGAAATTCTCGTCTTCCTTTTCCGGCGAGGCCCGGATAAACCTAACCCAGACATAGTTACCGCGAAGAAGCCGTGCTGAAGCTACCGGAAGCGGTCAGACGCGAGCACACACGTCGCTGCGGACAACCAGCTGCAACTCGCACCTGTAACTCTACACCGTCTGTAAAGACGGCGAAAAAATTAGTCTTCCCACTGACCAGCTCATGCTCGCCAGACTTTCAGAAAATTCTCGGATCTAGGAAAAAGTAACGCGGTTGCAAACGTCAAAGAAACGGAAGCGACTAGCCTTCGCGAATATCTCTGCATATCGTAAAAAAATGTTGAATATTGTGTGTAGACTGCGGATCTTTATGCATTCATGGCTTATATAAATTTTCAGAAAATGCTGAAGCATTAAATTCAATCGAATTTAGAATGAATTTTATTTAGTTTGGATTTACACTCTCTTTTTGTCTACAAAAATTGAAAATTGCATGAACATCCGCAGTTTAATTGTTGGTATACTCTATAGGACTGTGTGGAAATTTTTGTTTCGATTTTGGCCGGTTGCAGAATTTTTTTTTCCAACAATGGATGTTTGGGGATGTTTCGGAATTTTTTGGTGACAAATGTTGTGGGGCATTGTTGCTACATTTTTGACGATTGTATGGAGATTTTTGTTTCAGCTCGGTCCGCGTTGTATTGGACGC
The DNA here is from genome assembly GCA_028455795.1 of Lasioglossum marginatum. NCBI lineage: Eukaryota > Metazoa > Arthropoda > Insecta > Hymenoptera > Halictidae > Lasioglossum > Lasioglossum marginatum. Next base: position 6,993,258 of record CM052268.1, read on the forward strand.
GAAGGATGATAGAAAGAGGGTGGTTTTCAATTTTTCAACAGCGAGGGGTAAATTGGTGACTTTTTCGAAATTTTTCAAAGGCGACAGGCAAATGGTAGGGTGAACAATGTTGTTGGACATTGCTCGTACACTCTTTATTGGAAATGGGTGTTAACTTCAATCAAATTTTATTTCATCTCAAAAGAAACACATAACATTCAAGTTTGTTAGACTTTGTTAAAATCTTCATGACGAGTCTGACTCGTTAAAATACGGCAAGGGGTTGATACGATTCTGAGATCGTCGATTCATTTCTGATAATCCAACGCTTTCTAAGATTGTATACAAATTTTTTAGCGGATGTTGCAGTATAAAATTCGCAATCCAATTACATCCACCGACGATCGTGTTACGGAAAAAGGTCGGTTTAACCAGACTTGGGCGGGAAGTCAGGAAAAATCCGGATACTTTTCTAATGGGATTGTGGAAAGGAAGGAGCTAATGTAGGAGCAGCCAATGCCACAAAAACCGTGATACCTTGCTGTTCCGTTGGATGGAGATTCGATCGTTTTCGTTGTCTACTGGAGCGATCGAATCGGTTTCGCGTTTCTTTTCTCTGGAAACTGAGGGTTGGCGGTTGTTTCGAGACCGTTTAGTCGTATTTAATGAAAAATCCCGGTCTATTCTACGATCGGGTAGTCGGACGCGTTCCATCCCTCGCGAGAAAACCTGGCAGAGAACTTGCCCCCAGTCGGCCGATAAAGTTTCAACCTTATAACCGGGCTCAGGGGCGGGCACGAACTTTCCTTCCGAAACGTCGAGCATGGAGCACCGTGTTTCCCCGTAAAGGAATTACGTTTCGGCGAAATGGAAAAGCAACTTTCAATCGCATCGTGTTCCCAAGTAGAAATAACGCATCGTTGCATCGGACGCGACACACGTGGCCCGGGTACGTTATTACACCGGTGCGCCTGGCCGTGACCGAGGAACGCCCACTGCTCTCGCAAATCCTGATTGGTTAGCCTCGTACTCGAAAACAATCGACTTCCAATCCGACCCTGTCGATTCCGCTGAAATACTGAAGCCGGAGCGTACTCAACGACAAGATCCTTTAATTATTTATGCATAAAGTGCCATCTGACTTACTTTATTGGTGCCCTCCTCCCCTTTCTCCGCCTCATAAAGTTAATAAAGAACCATTTTAGATAGCAATATTTTCAGAATAATATAACAGTTTTACGAATTATGGGAGTAGGATACGAAAATATAGCCCAAATCTGTTCAGGCTTGTTAGAGTGGGCGTGGCTTCGTACATAAGGCGTGGTCTGCCTTAAGTAGGCGTGGTTTAACGTCTAATACGGCTCACGTCCGAAAAATTCAGCACTAATGTTCTCACTGAGCCTTCATTCTGTATTATTCAATTTTCCCGGTCAAATGACTACCTGGGCGTGGTCTGCTGTAAGTAGGCGTGGCTCTACAGCCCTCAGTGCACTAATTTAAGGCCTAAATCACTTGAAACTCACAATTACCCTTCCTTCAAAGGAAAGGACCAACTAGGCGTGGCCTGTCGAAAATAGGCGTGGCTCCAGCACTCTCAGCGACGCAAATCCGGTGCCCCACAGGGCAATCTATGCTCTCACGTTCTCCTATCGAGTTTCACGCGCCTATCAACTCGATATCCTTCTTAGCACCATCGAAGAAAATCGAAGCTCGCATACGCTAACGCTTCTTTGAGAATTTGCGCCATCCGATTCGCGCGAAACTTATTGCCATGAAGCTCTACTTCTCTCTCCCTCTCTCTCTCCCTCTCTCTCTCTCTCTCTCTCTCTCTCTCGTCGTTCTCCAAGCTTCAGAGAATTTTCATCGTGCCCGAAGAGCCCCGGGAAAAGGGAGGATAAGAGGAGAGGAAAGTAAAGGAAATCGTTCCGAGACGCGCGGCGTGCACTTAGTAGCCCCGGATAAGTGCAATTTTCTGCTATTTCTTTGACTTTAACGTTTACGATTTCCCCGTCGCGTCGCGAACTCCGGAACAACGGAGATTATACCGCGAGAGCGGGAGCGCACGGGTTAGGATAACCGGAGGAAAAGGGACAGACACGTTTTCGTTCCGGTGCTCCTTAAGAGAACAGCGCTTTGTACTTCTTCGGCTGAATACTTGTCCGGTCTCGGGAACGGAGCCGCGCGCGGGAGGGAAACGGGGAAAAGTTTCCGAGAGTTCTCGCCCGATCTCTTATCGTCGAATGAAAGTGACGAAAACGGCCGCGCTTTAAACTTCGATCCCCGTTCTTATTAACGATCGCCCGTTAAAATGCTCGGCGTTTATCGCCGGTCCACGTGCAGAAACGCCCACGTTGCGCAATCCCAATCGCGATCGATTCGCCACGACCGATGCGTTTTCTGGCAAGAATTTCCGAGCAGTCCACCACCCAAAACAGAAATCGGTGAAATACTGTCTCCAAGACTGAACCGTTAGACTTAGAATAACTTGTTCATAAACGTTAATTTTTATGTTAAATATTTTCTCTGTCAGTCGTAAGACATCGGAATGATACATTACAGAAACTCATCTTAACAATTATTAACTACCCTCAACTTCGGAATCAGATTTCTTGGAGACCCTGCGAGATATTGGAGTGACACAAAATGGAAATTGTAGATGCGTTCCAGGACCATAACTCATATTTTTTTCAAAATTTTGAGATCACTTTTCAAGGGCTGGTAAATTCTCAAAGCTCTACCTCCTCTCATAAGAAGCTGTTACTGTTACTGTGACAAGCCCTACATTTGTAAACAATTTTCCCGATTAATATATGAGATATTGGAATGAAACAAAATGGAAATTGTAGATGCATACTAGGGCTACAACATATATTTTTTTCAAATTTTTTAGCCATTCGTTAACGTTCGAGAAAAATCTTCGAGTCCCCACATCATCTACATTCATTTTCGAAGTTCTCCAGTATGAGAGAAACAACCCCTAACTTTGGAATCAATTTCCTCGAACACTGTCAAAGATATCCGAATGCAACAAAGTGCAAATGACAGCTGCATATCTCGGCTACAACCTCTAATTCTGTCAAAATTTTCGGTGATCCATTAAGGGCGGGAAAAATCGTCGAACCACCCCGCTTCGTCTTATAAGAGAAATATCGGGGAACGAGAACTGTGTCTGTTCCCAGTATCGATTTTTCCGTTCGCGTTGCCATGATCGAAGATAGATAGAGATTCGGAGGAAGTAGAAAGAGAAATCGGCAGGTGGCGATGCGAGGATCAAAGGGAAGAAGAGGGCAAGATGTACGATGCGATCGACCAGCAGACTATACCGAAGGATTCCGTTGCGTTACTGATTTCTCTCTCCCCTCGTCGTATCACGGCTGAACCCCAGGAAATTTCCTATCGTGGCTGATGCGAAGAAATGACGTGGAAAATCGGCGGGAATGCCCCTTTAGTCCAGTGCAATCTTTTAGCTTCTCTTCTCTTTCCCAGCTTTCTCTCGAATTTATTTCCCGCGGCTCGACTCGGTCTCGTTAAATCGTCACGGTCGAATATCGATCTTTTTGTCCGGGCGTCCTCCCAGCTAAATATTTCGGAAACAGGCGAGTTTAATCCCGAAACTCCAGAAAACGGAGCTCCATTCAACGGAGAAATAACAAAATATATTTTAAAAGCATTTTGTGGTACGTCTGAAATTATGGCTACAGGGTTTTAATAAAATTCTGAATCGGCCAGCGAAGCCTTGTTTACGTCAAATTCCCCGTCCTCTTAATAAACAGCCGAGAAAATAATTTCTCCAAAGAAGCTATTCAGGAAAATTTAATTTCTTCTCTGAACCACCTCTTTTATATTTCCACACTCCCGAAGTAATTACGATATCTCCGCGAAGAGTGATTATTTTCAATCAAAACTTTTCATGAACACTGTTCAATGTACTGTGTAAATGTGGCGAAAGTTTTATAATTTTACATCAAACCGTTTTGTAATGAGAAATTTCTAAAGAACACTTTTCTAAAACTACCCCTTTCGCATACTCCGAACGTACTCCTGAGGTAATCGCAATATCTCGGTGAGGAATGAAAAATATCGAACCGAAATATTTGTGAACACTGTTCGAGGTAGAGTGTAAACGTGCGAGAAGTTTTATGAATTCGCGTTGAACGGTTGAGCAATAAGAAATTGTTGAAGAACGCCATCGTTTAAGGCAGAGAGGCGCTGGCACGGTAAAATTCGATTAGGCACCGATTTCTTCGGCTCGTTCGTCAATCGGTCTACAACTGGAGATGCCAGGAGGCGAGGTGGTTAAAACGAAATGTACGTCGCCCTGGCGTTCGGGTTTTTTCGCCGGTGATCCGGGGAACAACGATTCCAAGATTCCTGGCTCGTACGCCAACCACCGTAACATTATTTTCAGCTCAGTCTTGGGAACCCGCCGCGAAGGAATACGGGCGGAACGACTTCGGGAAAGAAACAAATGGCACCTTCGTGGCTCAATCTATCGGCTGATTTGAATAAGTCGACTGTCGAAGGCATTCGACACACCTCTCCACCCTTTCCCGCCCTTCTGTTGCTCTTCTGGAATCCTTCCGGTCCTCGAAAGGGTCCCCTCGATGGCGACTTGGTCAGAATTTACACAGAAATCGATTTTTCACTACGGAATTAAATTTTGGACATTTTCGTTGGATTGAAATGGATGATTCTGAAGAGTAATTAAGGAGTACAGCTTGATTTTATTGTTTTAATTTAATTAGATGTAGCTATTCTACGATTTTATGTTTTAATTTAATTGATTTGACTTTATTGTTTTAATTTAATTAGATGTAGCTATTATACGCTAATATTTTAAATATATAGATATACTATTTGGATAAATGTCGAGAAAAAGAGATTGAGAAATTGTGAAACAATTACCCCACTTGAATTTAAAAAATTAGAAAATATAAGAAGAATAATTAAAATTTAGAAAATATACATCGCCGTATGGACGGGAGTGTAAAACTCAAAAATTTTATTCAGATTTATTCAAATTCAAAAAGATAAAAATATAATCTGACTATATCTTTGATACACTATTCTTTTCGTTAGGCTGTCGATTTTTATGCAGAACAAAAATATTTTGCAGCAATTGCAGCCAACAGGAGGAAAGTAAAAATGTCTCTCCACCCTCAATGATCCAATGACAAGATGAAAATAAATAAATCCTGTGTTCCATATTCGATGAATTTAATTGACTAAATGTTTTTCTATTAAATATATTTCCATATCGTATTTCTATTATATTAAATATCTTAAAAAGCAGATCTTTATACAAAATAAAAACATTTTGCAGCAACTGCCAGGAACAGGAGGAAAGTAAAAATGTCTCTCCTCCCCCAATGATCCTGATAAGATGAAAATAAATACGTTCTGTGTTCCATATTGAATGAATTTAATTATTGAGGCGCCCACTCTACCATTGAAAATAAAAATCATCCGGATGAGTGGCAGGTGATAAATTCTTTAGGAATGTCTTAAAAAGAATTTAGCTGGGGTCGAATAACGAGAATAATCGAGTCGGTGAGGTCAGATGGCGCGCCCCATACAGTTTCTCATGGTATTGTCGATTCCACGGTGTATAATCGAGTGAGGCCGACGGTGTGGGTGTCCGGGTGAACTCAAACTCCCATTCCGGCGGATCGTTTCTTCGCACCTGTTCTTTATTTACTGCCGGCGCGGCGGATTCGCTCGCGGAATTTAATACCGGGCCGAGTAATCCGGCCCGCCGAAATTAATGCCAGCGGCGCACGCCAGATAATAGTCAAGAAACGTATGAAATATTCGAGGAAAACTTCTATAAGGAAGTTATCGGTGCTCTGGGGTTCTCCCCTTCCCTCTCTTTTTCTCTCTCTCACTCACTGATAAAGCAGCCGTGCAAAAAGGAACAGAGAATCGGAATCTTCTCGGACCCCGGATCGATCCCACGAGATCACGATCAATGCAAACTCATTTTCGAGGAGATCGTTGTCTCCTTCTTCGTCTGGGATCGAGCCATCCCAGGACTCTGACGACGGAGAATCCTCGAGGTCAATGAGACCATTGCCAAGATCTGCGGAGAGCAAGAGTCGCCCCTTAGAAAGTACTTGCCGGGGAAAAACGACGATGATATAATCGTGGCCTCCATCGAGGGCGACGACAGGGCCTCCGACAACTGTCATTGTTGGGGAAAAGGGCTCCTGGATATTTTATTTAACGCTCGATCATCTTTTCGTATACCTTTTCACGCAATCCTTGCATTCTGTGAATCTGAATTAGGAAAAATTATATTGTCTGTTTCACATGGATCAATCTTAGGGATCTTGATCAAAATTGCGTATATCATAGTTCACGCAAAATTAGGGTAAGTTTAAGTCATCATTTCAACAGTCTCTAATTTGTTTATAAAATACAGGCTATTCAATAGAGTAATCAATTTAACCTGGAATAGTCTCACTATTTTCACTGCGTCTTAAATTGTTTATTTCACATGGATCAACGTTAGGGATCTCGATCAAAATGACGTATATCATAGTTCAGTCAAAGTAGGGTGAGTTTAAGTCATCAATTCATCAGTCTCTAATTTGTTTATAAAATACAGGCCATTCAATAAAGTAATCGATTTAACCTGGAATAGTATCCTTATTTTTACTGCATTTTAAATTGCTTATTTCACATTGATCCACATCAGGGATCTTGTTCAAAATTACGTATATCATAGTTCGCTCAAAATTAGGGTGAGTTTAAGTCACCATTTTGTTGCTCCCTAATTTGTTCATAAAATACAGACCCTCGAAGTCTACAAGTTTTGCTCTCAAGTCTGAAAACTGACATTTCCCATCACTTAAGAATTTTTATCTCGAAAACTATACATGCGATTCGAGTGTTCCTTTTTTCTAAATAATCAGAGAGATTTGGTCTACAGTATGAAATGATTTTGTCCATACAAAATGCATTAAAGTTCGACAAGCCTACACTCCACCAAACTTGTCGCGTTAATCGAATTAGAGCCTCGCGATTTACGCTAATGGCCCGGAGGAGGGGACAGAGGATGGGGAGTGGTCGGGAATTTATGGAAATCCCGAATGTATTCAATTTTCGGCCGCTGAACGCGCAAGTTGTTCGATTCCGCGTGCAATATGCAAAGTTTCGGTATTATGGTGGTGCAACGTAGGGGAAGATGGAAACGAGGGGGGTGATCGGGGGAGGAGAGAAGTTGCCGAAAATGGAGAAATTTTCAGGCACCGTGACTAATCATAGTACGTGCCTCTAGCACGCCGGAACATGCCCGGGAAAATTGCGAATAGCTAGTCCGATGTTGTTCACCCTCCACCCCGTTTTCTTCCGCGATGTGAAAATTACTGGCATAATTGAGGAGAACCTAGTCTGTGCTGTGGGCTCGAACACTTTTGACCAACCTTTGGTAATTATTTAGTGTTGCGATGGATCGTGGCCGAGGATCATGCTGGAACATCGCCTATAATCGATATGTAACTGGTTCGTGCAAAACGATTGCTATTTTAACAAGCTTGCAAATAGCTCGCTCATGTTTAAGCTTAAAATATATTTTCGACGTGTACAAATGAGGGTCATTTGCATTTTAGAGAGCGACTGTAATCCATATGCCACTTTTCCTAACAAAGAAGTTTGCTGCAAAAATTATTGCAATTTTAATCTGCCTGCAAATTGTGCTCATGTTTAACTTAAAATATGTATTTGCGATGTTCATGAATGAGGATCATTTGCATTTCATGGGAGATTGCCTGTAATCGATATGTAACTCGTTGCTGGTGAAAAATGATGTCCCAGCAAAAAGAGATTCCTGAAGCAATTTAAAACAACTTTTTCCTTTACGAAAATCTTCTCCTTGGCTCCGTTGAGAAGTTATTAACGAAAAACAAGGGCCAATCAGAGCGCGTCGACAGCGGAGTCCCGCCCACTGTAGCTCTGATTGGCCCGCGTTTTCCGTTAATAACTCCTCAACGGAGCCACGGAGAACATTTTCCCAAAGGAAAAAGTTACTTGAAATGGCCTCGGGAATCCTTTCAAGGAGAAAAAATGTGAAGTGAAGAATTATCTCAGGATAATCATAAACAATGGTTCATAGTGGTATATAGAAGACAGACATCCCGAATGGGAGGGTGCAGAGTTTCCAGCATGATCGTTCGCTGCAGGACGTTTATTCGTTGTTTCGGATGCGGGTTTGCGGCAGCCCGTGGCTCAAAACCCGACGCTCGCGGTCACTTTTTGCACCGGAAACGGGAATTGAAGGTGAACAGAGCCTGGCTGCTCCACCGAAGGAACAGTCCAGCTTCTTACTTAATTACCGCAACGACTTTGCACGCGTTTTCTTGTCCGCGGTAATTGTGATCTTCGGATCTTCCGCTTTTCGCTGTTTGCGGTGTACTGCGGGACGAGAGGTTCGCCAAATATTTTTTACCATAATCCATAATTCACTCGGACCTCAACTAACAATTTAATCCATTCGAATCCGGTTGCAAAAATTTTTTGAAACAAGAATTTATTTCGAAAGAAAATTGATTTCGGTCTTGTAAAAATTGGTCCACGGAGAGCGAAATCAGTGTAAAGATACGCGGAACACTTGTAACGATGAAAGAACAGAAAGGAGGAAGTTAATAAAAATTTTACGAACGCATTGGCCGCCATAAAACAGTGAAGAGGTCACGTCCCAGCCATGAACCTGGAATACGTGTCTCAAGAAATAGATAACAGCACAGGCGGTGTGAGATCATAGGATATTCGGCTGTTCCGACACACACGCACACATATACAGTTCGAGAGACAGATGGACGAAATACAGTGGTTACTCGGGAATCGTACCGAACTGCAGCAGCAGCAGCGAATGCAAGGGACAAGAATGAGGAAAACTTGACAATGCCCTCAGGCCAAGGTGGCGCACTGTAGCAAGACCAGAGAGATTGGAAGAGAAAACGCCGGTGGAGGTGGAGGACCGAGTGCCACTAAAAGTGTCATCCCTCGTTCTTGGTACTATTTAGCGGCGTGTAGAACCAGCGAGTCACGTCGAAACTGTGTACTGGGTGTCGCGAAAATATTGGCATCGGAACGCCGATGAAAATACGAACCGAAGAGTCCTTTACGGTTTTGCAAACCGACCCACCGTTTTCGAGATATAAGCAATTAAAATTTAGGCCACGCCCATGTGGGCGAATCGCAGTGGGCGTGGCCAGGATTTTCAATCTTCACTATCTTGAGAGCGAAGTATTTATTATTTTCAGTATTGTTGAACATTTCAGAGCATCTCCGTTTTTTTCGCCGGTCCCTGCAGTCACCTGCCAGCCAGGCCACGCCCAGAAAAGGCAGTGGGCGTGGCTGTAATTTTCAAACCCTGATATCTCGAGAACGGAGCCACGGTTCGCGAAACGATAAAGGACTTTTCGATTCGAAATTTCCCGAAGAATATTATTCTAGATGAATGAACGTTTCCGGAATACCTGGTACGTCGAGATATAAGTATACAAGGAAGGAAAGAGGCACCGGCCGACCATTTTCTTCGGCAACACCTCAAAGTTTCACGGGCACTCGGCCAACGTGCCATTTCTCCGCGAGTTCCCGAATCCTCTCTCGACACCTACAGAATTATCGCGGCTCGCCTCCCGTTTTACAATTCCCGAAGGATTCGTGAAAATGCAGAAAGGATACTTATTTTCCCGGGGAGACGCCGGCGAACGGGGACCGGAGTGGCTTCGTGGAAATCCACTGGAGACATTCGAAAGTGCTTTATGGTTATACGTCGCATACATATTCCCTCTCGTTCGCGAGCGAATTTTTGGGGACGGCTCGGTCTAATGGATCCTCCTCGATCCACCGTGATTCCTCGACTTCCAAGCATTTATACACACAGCCGTTTCCGATCTAGTTATTATTAATATTTCAATGGTATCTATTATTCGTTTCATCTCGAATTTAATTCGCTGGCAGCATGCGAGCAGAAATGAAAGAGTTCTCGTGATTTCGACGACAAAGGCGAACTCTGAAAGGCGGATTGTTGTCGAGACGGTGTGTCGGGTCCAATGAGATGCAAATAGTTAACTAACTAACTGACGGCTGGTTCCCGGCAGTAACACAAGCAAGCCTCCCGAACCTAATCGGGTTCGCAGCCGCGTAATAACAAGGGTAGCTGGCTTGTGAAAATTCCCAGAGAACCCGAAGAGAGTAATCGCGGCGGGCCAAGATTAAAACAGCCCGGAAGAAAAGGCTCGGCTCTGGATGAACTCTACCATTCGGCTGTTCTAAACCATTTTTCTTATATTTTCTGCCAGAAATTCAGACACTAATTCGTGTCTGATAAGTGTTAAAAATATTATTATTGTATGTTATTACGTTCAGCCTACTGAAATGATTAACCCATTGCAGTCGGAGCTGTTTTAACTCGAAAATTAAACATTTCTTCCAACGTAGAATAATTCCATTCTACATGATTTTTCTCAGTTCATGGATATAAAATTGATATAATACCTCATACAATACTGAAACGTTTAGTAATTGATTAGATACAAACATATTTAATAATGTAAACAATATTTTGAATAAAGAAATTCTCAGTGGCGACTCTATAAGTCAGCACTCGGGTGCTAAGGATTAAAAGGAGGGAGGAACCGAGGTGGAACATTTTGCATAAAGATGCACAGCGTAGTTATTAGCAGGGGAAAAATGGATTGCATGGGGGATGAACATTTTAGTTGCAGCGTCGCGCAGATGTGCGACCTCTTCAGGGACAGCTGAATAATAGAGAGCACCATCGCAGCCTCGAGGTCGACCAACCTGTATCCTCCTGCTCCCCCTCTGTCCCTGTAGCCGGCGATAGTTGTGAATAACGATGCCCGGGGGAGAATCATCCCCTTGCCGGTGCCGTCATGCTGGCTGAAACCGGACTAGCCGCCGGACCCTCCAGCGAAACGCGTCCCACCCTCCCCCGCCTCCACGCCGACACAGACAACGTTCCACCCCCGTTCCACCAGCTTTCCGTCAACTATACACTGCTACCTAGTCCGATAGCATCGTGGAACGGACTACTTATCGGCCAGCCGCTACTTATTCCACCCTTTCGTTTTCTCCGCGGTATCGCGCCCTCCGGAAACTCGCTTAAAGCCGGGGGTGGACGTTCAACTTCTATCCGAGAAGGTTTCCGAGCGGAATCTACCGAGAGTCGCTGCGGATATTTTTCTGCTACCTAATTTTATCTGGAAATGTGTCCGAGTCTTTTTCGTCAGCATTCCTGACGTTGATCGAGCAGGGAGTTAATTTGATGGACAGTGGGAAAGGAACTAGTTATTCCAACGTAAATGATGTGTTTTTGTTTTTTAAATAGTTCGCGTGACCCTGGTGTTGGTCAATGTGAAACAAACAATTTAAGACGTACCAAAAATAGGGAGATTATTCCAAGCGAAATTGACCACGTTGACCTGTATTTTATAAACAAATTAGAGACCAACGAAGTGATGACTTAAACTCATCCTAATTTCGCGTGAACTATGATATACATAATTTTCATCAAGATCCCTGATGTTGATCAATGTAAAACTAATAATTGAAGACACAGTAAAAACAGGACAGATTATTCCAGGTTAAATTGACCACGTTGTCCAATCAGCCTGTATTTTATGAACAAATTGGAGACCGATGAAGTGATGACTTAAACTCACCCTAATTTTACGTGAATCCATGCCACATGTCATTTCCATCAAGATCCCTAATGTCGACCAATTGGAAACATAATAAATTTAAGATGAGGTTCAATTTCTTTACACGAACTTACGAGGGTTCAATGACCCACAACTTTCCAGTTATAATGTTCCTTTCATTTTTTCAAGCGTCGCATGTTTAATCTTCTGCTATCTATTATTTTAAATGCATTTATTCATTTATCTCCATTATTGTACTAAAACTAAAACAAGTTTAATTGTATTATTTCTACGTTTCTCTAACATCCCCAAGTTTTCGGCTCCGCATCACTGAATGTTGTCTCGGGGACCATTTTCTCCGGGAAACTTGTCGATTCTCGGATAGTCTCGAGCGCCCTTGTAAGAGGATCCCGAGGAAAATTCGTGGGAAAAGGCGCTCCCTTTGGTTTTTGGATTTTCCGTAAGTATTCGTCGAAAATCCGACTCGCCCCTGGTCGTCGGGGGGTGGGTTTGCGCGCGATGCATCGCGATGCACCGTCGTTATTGTGCATTCCATCGGGAGTTGCATGGCGCTCGAGTGAAATACCGAGCCGGAGATATCTTGCTTAGTTTCCCCGCAAGATGTTTCTTGGGATATTGAACCGCGAGAGGAGTGTCCCGGCCTGCGGAAACAATTCCTCGAGAAAAATGGCGGGCGGGGACGCGCGACGCTCGTGAGAGAAATGTAACTCGAAACGCATATTCTCCTCGGATGATATTTTCTTTCTTGCTCTCCCTGTCTCCCTCTCTCTATAGCGATGTTTTTTCTCCTCGCGTATCGGAAAACGTCCTCCACGTCGACACCCTTCTTCTCCACGTCTCATTAATTTCGACCCCTCTTTCTCTCGTTCTTCTTTCGTAACTCGCACTTTCCATTACTGTGGAGCCCCCTCCCCCCATTATCGGAACACCCATTATCCTGCTCTTTTAGCCGAGTGTTCTGTCACTGGTATATTATCTTTGCGCGCATGGATACCTGGGAATATGATCGTCGATGTACACCAGACATATTTCTTCTGATAATCTCACTGCTGATGTATTGCAGACTCTTCCGGGCTTTGTTAATTCACGCAATAAATATAATTTAGGTGATCGATTTAGCTTGGAATAATCTGCGCCCTTTGACATGATCTTAAATTGATGTTTTACATTGTTGGACGCCAGGAATCTTCATCAAAATCACAAACGGCATAGTTCACGTAAAATTAGCCTGAGTTTATGTCATGATTTCGTTAGGTTCTAAATCGTTTATAAAATTTCAGGCTGCACTTAAGAATTTATTTCTCGAGAACCACAACTCCGATTCAGGTGTTTTTCGTTTTAAATTAATCCGGAAGTTGTACCCTACAACGTCATAATTTTTCCATTGCAAAAATAAATTTTCCATGACCCGAAATAAATAAGAGAGTTCCCGCTGTCCCATCAAATTTGCTCGAGAGACTTCACTGTATTCTCTGCTGCGAAAGTATTGCTCCCTCGTTCTTTTCGCCAGTTCGCTGCCTCCGCTTTCTATGCTCCCTCTATCCCGGTTAGGGTAGTCGGGGATAATGTCCTCGCGACCTTTGCCTCAGCTACGACCCCTGCCGCGTTTCGAGTTATCGTTCGAGACAGCTCTTCGCACCTTCTCTCCCCTCGGCCGCGTTGTTTCGCGAAACGAACAAGATCTCCATGGATGGAATTTTCCGCTGGCCGAGCTCATAAAAACGGGGGGTACGGGACGCGTCTGGATTATGGGGATTCCTGTTACGCATCCTTCTTCGTGAGGCTTCATCGACGAGCTTAACCATCCGCGACAGCCAAGAATCTCCGTCATAGTCGTCCCGTACACTGTCAGCCATTATGGGACCAACTCATTCGACTCTCAAGCATCGTCCGCTCCTATTAGACTGTGCGACGTTATTCGCCACGCGCAAATGTCTTGCGAGACCGTAAACTGAAGGATCTCATCGCTTTTAATACCGTATCATTTTACTTTCAATTTGGAACTCTTGGAACAAAAATATTTCACACCTGTCTTTTCTTGTTGGGGATTATTTATTTTAATAATGAATAAACAAATTAAACTAAAAAAATACATTCTTGCAGTTCAGGGATGCATCTATACAACCCAAAAAAGTTTATTCGTGTATTGTTAATAGTTTCAGAGGAAAAAATTCAGGAAAATTGAACCTTAACGAAATTGTTTGCAAGTTGTGATGCGATCTTTCAGAATTTTTTCTGATGCAAATAATGAACCTATCTTTTCGAAACTTTGCAGGTCTGTTAAACAATCTTCGGAGAGTACGTCGATATTTTTTTAATGGAACAATTGTGACTTCCAAAATTATGGTAATTTTATCAGAGGGTAGCACAGTGTTAAAGTCCATCGAATTTTTAATCTGAATTTTTTCCAAACACAAGCAATGAATCCACCGATTTGAAACTCTGCAGATTAATTTAGCAGTCTTTGAAGAACACAGCAACATTTTTTATCCGCGAGAATTGCTGTTGCGTGCGATTCAACAGCCTGCGTAATCGGCTAGAGAGCGTACTAACCATAACCATCGCGGAAATAATTTAATTAACCATCCCGATTTCCGATAATCGTGCTTTGCCATAACCGTGGACCAATAGTTTAGCTTCGATTGCGTGCATCGGGTTAATCAGTGGGCGGGCGAATAGGGTGAATAAAAAGGCTAACGAGTCTGAGCGCGATTATGGGAGAAGCGACCTCGTGCGCCTCGAGAATGTTTCAGGAAGTGACTAACGCCCGTGGAAAATTTTACAGTCTGCCCATTATCGTAAAAATCTATAGTAGGCCTCTGAGAGAAGGAGAAGTGGGATTATGATAACGACCGAGCCGTAAGTGTAGGTTATATCGCATGCGTGATGTTGGTCCTCGGTTCCGAAAAACCGAAACGAGCCGAACGCCGGCGAACGGATGCACGTAGAAATTTAATTTAACTTTTCTGCCCTCGACCGATGACGCTTCCTAGCTATCTCGGCCACGTTGATCGACGTCGGTTCATTTAGACAGCCCCGAATATATCGCTCGAACTTTTTCGAACAAGCCCCCCGAGGCTTGTTCTCCTCTATCGGCAATATCGGACTATTAATCCTAGATATGGACATTCCCGCGAACTCGATCAGCACGCGTTTCCCAGTCTTCCGAGGTCGCAATCCTTTTTCCCCCTGATAAACCGAGCTCTATTCCTTGCGTAACCAGAAATTTTTGTCTTTCTCCTATAAATGTTTGCCTTCTTCCTATGTTATCCAGTAGATTTCGACGAGAAGATGCGAGAAATCCAAGTTTCGATCCTGGAGGATCAGTGGTTCAAAAGTTATAAGCGTTTAAAGTTGAGCGATTTAGTGTTTTTGACAGGTTAGCGCCGACATATTGTAGAAGCCGCTAGGTGGCAGCACAAGTGCGCGGTAATGTCGATAATTAATTGGTTAATGGTTAGGTCGGGTAGTGGGGGCCGCAAAATTTCAACAAAGTTTTCCACGTCCACCGTATCATTTGTTTTCAATTGTTTTTATTTACATGCTGGGAACGAATGAATGCTTCAGGCAAACGCACAGGTTTGTTTGTAAGGTTTCGTTTCCGGTGAAACAACCGCGTAAATCTTTAGGACAAACACTTGAAAAAATTCTGCCTGTGGGATCAAACATAGGGCAACGCACGTGCAAAATCCTGCGTTTGTAAAGTTTACAGTTTTTGTTGAATAAATACAGAACGACGGGGGGAAATGGAGGGTTGGACCGTGGCTGTCGGTGTGTACGAGTTTTTTGTGGAAATGTGGGTGGATGTATTTCTATGAAACTGTGGGGTATATGTTCAAGGAGTATTGTGAATTTTTTCACATGATATTTAAGTAAGAACTTGTTAACATTTGATCTGAATTTATGTGCATGGAAGCAACTGATGTATCCACGATATAAATTATGCAACTGGTTTAACCTACATCTTCCAAAGGAGAGATAAGTACGATTTAAGCGGACTCTCTTTTTCCTGGCTTTAAATCTTCAAGTTTTTAATCTCGCTCTGTAAACAGTGTTATTATAATATGAAAATTCTTATTATTATTTACTGGACAAAATTTCCAGTATTACTTGAATATACACTCTACAAGCTCCCACAGATTTCGTGAAAAAATATTAATTGATCCTCACAAATAATTCGCATAGATGCAGATGTCCTCGAAACATGCAAATCTACAACTTTTCGATTTCTCTACAAATAACAGGACAGTATAAATTACTTCGGAAAAAGTTCACGGAACCTTCTCCTCTAGCTCCCTTAATATTCTGCATCTTGGTTGCTCCCACAAGAATGAAATTCATTCGAAGAACAATGGACATGCTCCTCCGAGTAATCGGCCATTTCTGTCGGAGAAGTATAAAACCGATTTTTTTTGTAGATTACTCTCGGCCATTTCTTTCCAGCATGTCGAGCAGGTCTCCGCGAGTATGCCGCACCGCTATGAATAGTTATGAGTCCCGGAGAAGCCCGTAATCATACAAATGCAAATTAAAACGTCAATCGTTAGCTCGAGCGTCGACGATGTAACGTTGTAAGAGAAACACCGGACCCGGTGCTCGAAACAGTGTGTAGAACATACACAGCAAGGTATCTCGATCTCTATGGTGGAGGAAATCTGCACGGTGTGCACCTCTAACATCCGTTATTGCTCCGTCTTCTGCGGCTCGATCCAGAGAGCAGAGGGCTTGATCCAACGTGGAACGGCCTCTGTATAACGATATCCTACCCGATCGAAAGGTGATCTCGTTTGAAAGGGTATCTGCTTGCTCGACGCTCGCTGCGAAAGTCGAGATAATCAAGCTCCGGTAACACGAGAGCTGAATTGTTTGATCAACGTTGTTCGCGAATTATTGGCTACTCTTTTTGCGGGAGATTAAAATATCGAACGTCGCGCGAAACTTCGAATTCTGAGTCCGCCGAAATATCGAGTTGGAGTCAGCATAATAATTCAGTTTATGAGCGATAATTTTTTAGGGGTTGCAAAATGGCGCGACCGTCGGAAATTTTTTCAAACATGCTTATAGAGCCAAACATTTGTTATTCCTGTAATAATTCTATCAAATATTCGGAAAGATGCAGATATCTTCGAACCACCAAAATCAGCAGTATCTCGATTTCCTAACCGAGGGGCCCGGATATCTTCCACAATTCTTATTATTTTCGATACACAAAATTACCGATATTAGTTGAATATATACTCTACAAGCTCCCACAAATTTCGTTAAAAAATATTGCTTGGTATTTGCGCAAAAAATTCAGAAATATGCAAATTGTCTTCATTTCTGATTTTTCAAGGCTCCCGTTCATCTTCCACAATTGTTATTATTTTTGCTGGGCAAAATTACCAGTATTAGTTGAATATATGCTCTACAAGCTCCCGCGAATTATTGAATACTCTTTCTGCGGAAGATTAATAGAAATATCTGGTTGGAATCAGCGTAATAATTCAGTTTACGATGGCGAGGGATGATTCATTACGGATTGCGAAACAACGCGACCATAGGAAATTTTGTTGAACATATTTATGCAAAATAAAAATATTGAGTAGGAACCAAAAATTTGTTCGAACATATTTATGCAAAATAAAAATGTTGTGCAGGAGCCAGAAACTTGTTCTTCCTGTAATAATTCTCGTTTTAAATAATATCTACCAGTTATGGTGGATCCACCAGAGCGGTATTCTTAAAAAACGACGAACCAGGATAAATCCAATGTCCCGAGGCTGTTTAAGTAACCCCGAGCGATTCCATACAGAATACTCGTGCTGGACGGACGCTAATGCGATCAGTGATCGATGCCAAGAGAATTCTTCAGCGGAGAGATCGGCTTCAGAAGATCTGCTCTGCTCGTGGAATAACATGCTCGGATTCTCCGTGGGGTATTCGAGGATGCTTTCAAACATCGCGGGACAAAAATTCACGTACGCTTGACAATCCCTGTGTGAGCACCGCTGGTGGCAGGAATTGAAAAGTTTGCTACAGCAATTTGCTAGGAAGTAAGTTGAGATTATGATGAAACTAATAATTATAATGACTCTGTTAGGTTAGAATTTTGCAGTCGGTAAGACTGTAAATCTTTAATTAATTGTTTAACCCTTTGCACTCCTTTGTCGAGTGCAATTTAGAGAAAAAAAATGTAAATAAAATGGGTTCTTATATGTATTTGGTTCTTCCTTTATTCATTTATAGTAAACAAGATTGTTTGAAGTAAATTTCAAATAGAACGCTCAAAACAGTAGCGAATTGTTGGCAATAGAATTGAAAAATAATTCGGAGTGCAAAGGGCTAAAATCACATTCAAGTTTCAATTTCTTAGAGCGAAGAGTGGTTTTACTAGGAAATAAGTAATGCCAGAATCCAATCGACCCTGAAAACCCCTCGAAGCCGCGTGTAATGAATAATGTATGATTAACAAAGACACGAATGTTGTGGAGGTTCCCGCAGATTCCGGCCCAATGTGGCGGTGGCTGGAAAATCGAAATGGTTCGCAATATAGCGAAAGTGGGCCGTCGGCTCTAGGACGATCGTAAAGCTTACGACGTCCATCGCACTTAAACGGGTCCAGGGGCGTTTCGCGATATCGTAAAGCCCGAGGGGAAGCCGGGTTGCACGATAGCCACCGCCGAGCTCCGAGTTGGTAGGCGCTTTCTGTGCGCGATCGTGTCGTGCGCGTTACGCGAAACGCGGCATTAAAATTCGAACACGATCATGAAAGCCGTATACCAGCAGCGATATAATCCGATACCGAGCCGGTTTATGGAATTCGGCGGTCCGATCATTAAAGTCTCCCGGGAGACCACCGTGTACCCTCCGTCTCTCTCGATCGCAGTTCCACGTTTCTGCTCCTGGTGTCGAGTTTCATGTACCGGAATTCTTGATGCAAATAGAATTCCTTCATTTCACCCCTCCCGCAAAGACAAAAATGCTTCGAGAAACTCTGAGACATCCACGCTCGAAGTACATCTTTTCGAATTTTTTGTGCAACTACCAATTAGTATTTTTTAACGAAATTTGTGGGAGCTTGTAGAGTATATATTCAACTAATATCTCTAATTTTGTCTAGCAATAATAATAAAAATTGTGAAAGATGTCTGGGTCCCTCGGTTAGGAAATCGACAAGCTGCTAATTTGCATGTTTCGAAGACAAATGCTCCTTCCCGAAATTTTTGCGGAAGTACTATTGAATATTTTTTAACGAAATTTGTGGGTGCTTGCAGAGTATATATTCAACTAATATCTGTAATTTCGTCTAGCAATAGTAATAAAAATTATGGAAGATACACGCGATTCTGGGTGGGCGTAAAACGGTTGAATTGGAGGTTCTCGTCCCACGCGGTCCCGACCAAATAATCTCTAAAAAGAAGTGCATCGTGACCCGGCTCGTGCCATTTTACACCTGACCCCTGACCTTTTTGCGAACGTCATACTTGCAGCGCCTATCCGCGGCCTCGGGATCGCTCGCACGCTCGTTTTTGCCCGGCGCGCGGCCTTGGAATCGCGATCTCTCGCGTCCGGAACGTTTTTCGATCGTTTCTCTCGGCGTCGAGCCGACTCGAAGGTAAAAACGCAACGACGAAAACGAACGGTCGAGATATACGGGGCCACGCGTCCGCCGCAGAAAAATTGCGAACAACGAATGGGGGGCGAGCTGCGCGCAAAAACCGCAAAGGGAAGACTGCGAAGGGAGCCGGCGATGAGTTACGAGCACCCCCGTCGATTAATAACAAGCGCAGCTGGAAGTTTGACCAGCGGATCATCCCGTGGAAGCCGAATAAACGTTCATTTGTTCGTGTTCTTCATCGAACTCCTGTTAGCTTGTACACATGCTCCCGTTATGTCCTCCTCGGTCACAAAAGTGCTAAAATACCGCTCTATACGATATTAATCAAATTACAGTGCCAGCGTTCTCGTGATAAAAATCACCAGAACTTCGAAATTGGGCAGAATTTTCCCACGGAAAAGATTTCGACGTATTCTCTAAAGATTCCCAAACACGTCCACGAAGTTTAAAATCAATGGGCCCGGCAGTCCCTCAGAAAAAAATTCGCAAATCCGCGAGGACCGCTCAGGAACCACTCGAGGACCACTTTCTCACTTTCGGCTTCCGGTCTGGATCTTTCGAGCAATCGATCGATCGCGTGAGAGGTGTTCTAACCATTGTTGCGGGGCGAGAACAACGCGACTCGTCTCGCGGGGAACTATTACTCGGCGGTGTACCCTGCAATTAGTTCGCTGGCAAAGGAGTGCAACGTTTAGCGGTCGCATCGTTCACGCCTCCGAGTTAGCTGCGAGTTTCCGGGCGGCGTAACTTCGGAATCCCGGCAGCTGATTAGGTAATTAGTCCTGGTGACGTGTCCTTAAGCAGAGTTTAAGCCCTTAAGAAAATTCCACGTCGTTTAAACGAGAGCTGTGTCCCGGCTGTGCACCTCGGGACAGACGTCGGCGACGATCGATTGTCATCTCGGATGAAAAATAGTTTGTAATCCTGTACGAGAAACCTGTCTCTGTCTATGTTGGTTGGGGCTCTCTTTCTGTCCGACCCAGATTGTCAGAGGAATTTCTGTGGCTGGCGTTCGAGGAACTCTTCGTGGGAAGCCTTTGCAAACAATACGAGCTATATCGATAAATGCTGCGGCCTATTATTATCCTGTAACAGGCTTCCACACTGGCCGTTCTCGAGCCGTCGCTCCGTCTATGCGCGGAAACAATCCCTTCCACAAAAGGAAGCTCGAAAACCGCACCGGGCCACCTTATATGCAAATTTAACAACCGCTATCATACTATGCTGGATGAAGTAGCCTGCAGGGAAACCAGAGGTGCACCGACGTCGAATAGATAAGTATGGAAAATTCTTCTCGCCTTAAGGACTTATTTATCCCGCCCTCTCGGCACCCAGACCAATTATTTCTCCGACTATCTCCGCCCGTCCTCGAATTTTCATATCATAATAACACCCTTCACGAAGCGAGATTAAAAACTTCAAGATTTAAAGCCAAGAAAAAGAGTATAATATTTACCAATTAATACTTGAAATACCAATTAGGATTTTTTAACGAAATTTGTGGGAGCTTGTAGAGTACATATCCAACTAATACTGGTAATTTTTTCTACTATTACAAATTTGAATAAAGAAGCATAAAAAAATAACTGTTTACCTTGTTGTTTCATCGATCTTTTACCACCGTGTCAATTCGACGGCGAGGGAGAGGTTCAGTTCGTGAAACGTGGGACACGAATGAGGGTTAAATAAGATGGCGGCGGAGGTGTCCGAATGTAAAGACGGTTTTCGAGCAGCTGGTCACTCGACGAGTACGTCGTCGACGGTCGCTCGTCAGAGAACGGAGGCCAGGCGTCGCGCTCATAGGAAAGTTCCATCTCATCAGCCATTAAACAAAGCAGCAGCAGACACAAAGGAGCGTCTGCATTGTCGAGAGGGTAGCTGGCAACGGCTCAAGAGACAACCAACCCCCTGTCGACTGGCGTCGAGAGGTGTTTCTGATTAATCTCCGCGGCCCCCTTCCT
Organism: Lasioglossum marginatum; assembly: GCA_028455795.1. Classification (NCBI taxonomy): domain Eukaryota; kingdom Metazoa; phylum Arthropoda; class Insecta; order Hymenoptera; family Halictidae; genus Lasioglossum; species Lasioglossum marginatum. The sequence continues at coordinate 7,014,488 of CM052268.1, forward strand.
TTTTTTTTCTACTGCTACTACTTCTTCTTCTTCTTCTTTTCCCCTTCTCACATCGACCCGGTGCTCTCTTTCAAAAATGCAAAACGTCCTCGAGTAGCCCTTTTCCTATTCAGACCGTAAGACTGTCCCCTTGCGGGTAGCTAACTGTCCTCTGCTCAAAGGGTGCAATCTATGGGCCCCCCTTGGTCCTGGAATATTACACGATACTGCCCTCTGTTTGCAAATATGTGCAAACAAGTTGATATTGAAAAGTGACTGATGGTTGTCTTGGAGATATGAATAATTTATATTCAGACTTTATTCCTTCAACATACCAGAATGTACCAGAATGTACCAGAATATACCAGAATGTACCAGAATGTACCAGAATATACCAGAATGTACCAGAATGTACCAGAATATGCTAGAATATACGAGAATGTATTAGAATATACGAGAATGTATTAGAATATACAAGAATATGTTAGAATATACTAGAATATACCAGAATATATCAGAATATATCAGAATATACCAGAATATACCAGAATATACCAGAATATACAAGAATGTACTAGAATATACAAGAATATATTAGAATATATTAAAATATACCAGAATATATCTGAAGATGTCAGAACACATCAGAATATATCATAATATATCAGAATATACCAGAATATACCAGAATATACAAGAATATACGAGAATGAACTAGAATATACAAGAGTATATTAGAATATATTAAAATATACCAGAATATATCTGAAGATGTCAGAACACACCAGAATATATTATAATATATCAGAATATACCCGAATATACTAGAATATACCAGAATATACGAGAATATACCAGAATATACGAGAATATACAAGAATATACAAGAATATGTTATAGAATATATGTACTAGAATATACCAGAATATATCAGAATATACTACAATATACAAGAATGTACTAGAATATACAAGAATATATTAGAATATATTAAAATATACCAGAATATATCTGAAGAATATGTTATAGAATATATGTACTAGAATATACCAGAATATATCAGAATATACTACAATATACAAGAATGTACTAGAATATACCAGAATGTACCAGAATATCGTCGCGCACGTGTCACGTGACTGATCCGGTACCGGCAGAGAGGGGGTACAAACTAGATTAGAAGGAACGAAGACGAATCTTTCTGGAAATACATGGTAGCTGCAGTTTGATTAGATCCCGGAATCAGCCAGTTTTCGTTGGCTCGCAATCCGGGGATCTTGGCGTCAAGATAGTCGGTACTCCCCAAGGTGGATTGCTCTTGGTTCAACAAGAATGATCGCTGGTGATCGGCGTCTGGTACCCATCTACCCGACAAACGAGTTCGAGTGCCCACCAGTAATAGCCTCTCTCACGCGATCTTGAATTTAACCTATCGATCAGGCAGAGCGTGTTGCTCGATCGCGCTCCTCAAAGAATCCTCGGGGATATTAGGCAGAGCGTTCCTCTTTTGTCTTGAGCGACGTCCTCCAATCCGGAAGTAGCTCTACGTAGTGCCCATTCATCGAACTCGGGATCAAACGCCATAATTTTTACCAATATTGCCATTTTTCTGGCGTTGTTCAACTAGAATCTCTCCTCGAGAATGAAAAATTAAAAATGAAGAATCTTTGACAAGCTATATCTCTGCAACTAATCAATATATTTAAATATTTTAAGAACCATTGCACACGATGGTTTATACACTACGAATCTTGTGTAGTAACAAACATTTTTAAAGTGCTTAGAAAATTTAATTTTTGCCATTAAATGGCACCCAACAATTTTTGTCCACTTCTGGTGAACTTCTTCTCCATTTATCAGGAAATAAAAAATTGTCTAACAAGCTAACTCTGTGAATTATTTAGAATTGTTTATTCGCCAAGTTTTCTTCGCGGTGTCCAATTGCGTTTTTCTTTCGTCTTTCGCTGGCGAATTCGCAAGCATCCCGACTACTCTAGCAGGAACAGGTGGATCAAAGAGGATTGCAGTCGCGCGGAATGCAATCGCGAGAGGAAACAAGCCGCGGATAAGTGGAGTGCTAACCGGGCCGATCGAGTTCCCTCGAAAAGGACGTTGATACGTAGAGAGAGAGAGAGAGAGAGAGAGCAGCGTGTACCCCCGTCCACGAGAGATTGGAACCTTTAACGGAGATAAAGGACCCGGTTTAGAGTCGCTTCCACCGGAAGAACAACAATCCTTCTCCTCTTTCCATCGTCCTTCCGTCTCGGCGACTCTGCTCGGCTCCCGGACTCGCGCGTTATTCCCCGCGAGAATCGACTTCCGATGCGACCAATTGTTTCGACCCACAGTCGACCGTTCGAACCTGTTTACGGGGCCTAATCTAATTATACAGCCGTAAATAAAATTTTTAACTTTCCGAATTTTTTATAATTAATCCGTAAATGCCAGGTCAATGATTTTTGTGCAGAACGATTCTGTGGACTCTCAAGAATGCAATGGTATATTTTTTGTTAACATTGTAGATGTTTAAATATGTTTAAAAAATGTTTAAGTACCGCAAAGTCTGATGCATTAAAATTGTGCATAGCGAAATCAAATTTTCAACTTCAAGAATTTTTTCTGCTTCGACTGTGAATGCCACATGGCCGATTCCTGTGCAGGATTATTGTATAGATTCTCACGAGTGCAACAGTATCTTTTTCGTTAACATTATAAATTTTGAGAGATATTCAAAAAATGTTTGAATAGTAGGGGACACAATTTGCAAAAATCCGCGATTATTCGCGCATTTATGCCCTCCGCTGCGCTTGGACTGCAATTCATCTGGCCGGACTGGTTCGTAGGGGTAAACATTAGCTCGCAGCGCATCCTGCATAATTTTTCGAACCCTACGGCGACGCGTTCGACCGTCCATCGACCCGTTAACAGTGGGAATCGATCGCGCTATAGTGATTCCCGTAATTCCCGTTGCGACTTTGCCCGGCGAAAATTCGAATTAACGAATTAAAATTTCACGGTTTCCGGGGGCGCCGCTGCAGGTGCCCGGAAATTCGCCTGGATGCACTTTGTTCCTTGGGAAGCGAGAGCGGAGCTGTGCATCGGAAGAGCGGATTAGCCGCGAACGGTGTCATCGGATCTTTCAGCGAGGGCAGGGGGAGCGTAATTAGTATTCATGGCGCGAGTCGGCCGGAAAAACGCGAACTTGTTGATTGCGCAAGGGCGCGGCAGCCTGCATTCAAGTTAATTACGTCGCGGTACGCACGGTTAATCGCGATTACCGGGTTAATACCTGCACGCCGCGTACGTGCGCAGAGCCGCGGCTCCACCCGGCCCGAAATCTTTGTCATTGGTTAATTAAGTCGCAAACGCGCGAGCATTAATAACTTTACGGGGCAGACCGCTCGCCGGTGCGCTGTCCCGGAAAAACGGAATAACGAAAATCAACCCGGTCAACGGAGATAATCAAGCCGACGCTCCAGGAATTTTCCGTCTCGTTCATTCCCATCCTACACACTCCTACCATTTTATCAGGAAAAATTCGCAAGCTGGCTTTCCTGCAATTCTTCTAGAATTGATCCGCGAAATTATTGCGGATTTTTACGTTGGGTTGGTGTGACATACTCCGAAACTACCCTCTTCTCCAAAAGAATTTTCCGGCTTTCGCTTTCCTGCAAGCTTTTGTGCAATTTTTATACAATTCATTGGGGATTTTTATTACAGTTTCATGGAAATCTACCCTGTTAGGGAAGAATTTTTATTTTTGTTTTTCCTGTCCTCTGGCGTATTTGCATTTTCCGAAAAATTAGCGAAACCAGCTTTGTGTAATTTTTATTAAATTAATTGGTAATTTTTATTGAAGTTTCATGGAGAACTACCCTGTTAGAGAAGAATTTTCCATTTTGTTTTTCCTACCCACCACCGTCGTTGCATTTCCCGAGGGAAAATTAGAGAAGCAAACCTTGTGAAATTTTTATAAAATATATCGGAGATTTTTGTTGTAGTTTCATGGAAAACTACCCTTTTTAGGAAACAATTTTCCTTTTTGTTTTTCCTGTCCCCCACCGTCCTTGCCTTTTCCAAGGAAAACTTCAGGAAAAAGAGATCCAGAAAATATCGAACAGAAAATCCAGAAAAATACGGCCGAGCTGTTTATTTATGCAGAAAAATATTCTATTCTTCGCTTCTTTGTCAAGATGTTATCTTTTCAGATGAATGGAAGCTTCCTTTAATTATTGCTAATTACGTGCTGCGAAGTTGTCACTGTAGACAATGTAGAAAGAAAACGTTTTCACGTCGACAGCCAAATAAATATTCAACGCGAAAACACTGTAATTAATGACTTCGCATCGCGTTGCACAATGAAAACACTATATTGACACACGTCGAACTTCCGAAATCTCGAACACGTTGAAGAATGCGAAATTTATAATGAAATAAAAATACCGTTAGCTGCCACGCTGTTTGTTAAAAAATTCCAGCCAACATGTAATTCCATCGCCTCTTTTGATTCGGCTGGCTGTGAAACTCGGCTAAAAAATTGCATGTTTTTCTACCTGAAAGCTACATCGCTCGAAACCCTTTTGAGTAACGAATTTATTAATTAACACTTTGAACAGAAAAACGAATTGACATCGCCGTACATTTTAATCGTTTCGACACTCACTTTTCGAAAAATTGTAAATTCACAAAAACTATAATTACGTCCAGAGACGTAACAAAAAAAAAGAAAATGTGACGAAGGGGTTGAAACATCCAACAATAATACTAATACGATGTACACAAGGGAGGAAGAGGGTAAGAAAAATCGTGGTTTTTCATGGGAGCTGGGGGCTCGAAGAAATTAGGCTCCCATTGGATCGGCTTGCAAGGGAGGTTTCGATCCCACCCCCGGTATCTGCTCTCGCCTACTCGGCTCGGGTAGCTTCCGAAAAGTCGCCGGTTCGCCTTTTACCTTTTCTGGGGCTGGTGGTGGCCGAGTTCGGGGCGAAGGCCGAGCGTGGAACACGGATAGGGAAGAAAAAGGTGAAACGGGGGTGGCGGCGGCGTCGTAAGAACCAAAGAAGTAGGAAGAGGAGAAGGAAAGGAGGGAAGGAATGGTTGAAGGGAGACGTAAGAGGGTGGAAACGAGAAGGGTGCTCCGGAGAAGAGACGAACCGAGGGAGAGCGAGAGAAGAGGAGAAATTCGTGAGAGAGGGAAGAGGAGAGAAGCGGCACGCGACGCTACGGGGGAGATAGGCGGCGGTGCCCTTCCACGGAGGCGTTCGGACACGTTCGGTTAAGTTCGTGGACCGTCGGCGGTCGATAGAGCAAACACGGCCGCGCCCCAACCCCCCGGGGGGCCGACAGAGAGGGAGGGTGAGAGAGAGAGAAAGGGGTGGGAAGAGGGATGAAGCGAGAGAAAGTGTGAGGTAGAGAGAGATGGTCTCGGTAAATGCGAGCGTACGTAGGTGCGAGCGAAGGGGACTAGCCTGAGGGGATCAAAACCACCCCCGTGACGGAATATCATAATTATTACAAGCGTTACGCTCTCGTGGGGGATGGATCCTCTCGTCCTGCCGAGGATACCGCGCACAGACACGATGCCAGAAAACGACGGCTTTTTTACACTGGAAGAGCTCGATTCGTTCATCCCCTAACGCGTCTACAATAAACTCCCCTATAACGCCCGGAAAAAATCGTTGACACTTCGGATTATCTGAGAATAGGGAATTTTTGGGTATTCTCAGTGATACTAATGCTAGGTTCGTGTCATCTTGACGGGTTCTAATATTTTTAATTTGCTATTCCCAAGATTGCAAATTATTTCTCGTTCTTTTACAGAGTAACGTTTTAAAAATTTACACCAGCAATCTTACTCGTCTAACTTACTCGTCCTGAAAATTTCCTGTTTCTCCGGGAATCCGAGGACTCCGCATGAAAACTCCCGCATCATCGGATGCTGGGAAGCGCATCACCCGCGAGTACAAGATTTCCCTTTGTTCCCGCGAGTCTCTAGTATCAACATTCGCACAATGGTCGGCCACGTTGCGGACGAGGCGTACAGCCCGGAGGCTTTATCTTTGCGAAGATGGCAAGAATAATCGTGGCGAGATCTTCGGTTCCCCTATCCGGTTCATCAGCATTACCGTTCCTCGTTTCCCCGGCATGAAAGACCGGCTCGTTGCACAGTGTCTTCGGAACGAAGGTAAGAACGAACGAACGAACGCCAGTTTCTTAGACGATCACGGAAGCAGAGCCTCGACTTCAAAGGGAGAACACGGCCGCTCTTTTTCCATCCCCGTTTCCCGGTCGCGGCGACATGCGCGTTATGATCCGTTTCAACAGATTGCCAAGAAGATGAACGCGAAAACGCGAGGCCCCTGGACCGGGCTCTCAAAGGGCTCGATGAAACCATCCGTTGGTATCGCTCGTCCCTGTGTTTACCCTGGTAAAGAGAGTAGAAGATAAGGCTTAAAAAAGGGGAAGAAAGCCGGGGCCACACCGAGCGAAACCCGGAGAATGAGAAGCAAAGAGAGAGGGAGAACGTTAATGTTGGCCAGGAGGAAGGAGAAGACGGGCCGAGGGGCAAGGACGCAAATGGGATTGCCTTTCAAATTCCTCGAGGGCTCGTGCCAAGGACGAAGAAAGATTTGAACTTGGAGCCCCGTTCCGTTTGTCCACGCCGATAGCCTCTGATAGAAGTACCCGCTCCCACTCCGGCCCCGCCCCCCCGCCAGCAAAAAAGGGAATTGTCTCGGAAATTAATTCGTCGAAATTAATTCCTTTGAGATTTCTGCCGTTCCTTCGCGAAATATTTATGAAAGTACCCTGGGCTTCTCCCTTGGATCGTTACTGGGGGCGGGGAGGTGTACAATGAAAATTAAAGATATTGTTATAGGGAGCTTCTTACTCTCTGTGAGCTTCGAGGGGCGTGGCTTGTCCGATCTCGATTCTAACTGGGCCAAAGCAGCAGTGCCCTACAGAGGAATCTTATGAAAGTCTTCGAAATTTCGTCCTCCTATACAAGATTATCTATCTTGCTGTCTTCGTGCTCGGAGTGGGCGTGGCCTTCTTGCTCTGAATTCTAACGGAGCTGTGCCATATAGAGCAACCTCTGGGAGGATCTGAAAAACCTTCCTATAGAGTGCTGAGGTCAAAGTAGTGCCCCACAGAGCAATCTTTGGATCAGAAGGGAAGGTCTCAAAAATCAGCAGTTGATTAACATTAATTCCTATAAAAGATTATCTATCTAGCTGCCTCTGTGCTCCGAGTGGGCGTGGCCTTTTGGCTCCTGCCTCGTGCTGCGGCCAAAGTAGTGCCCCACAGAGCAATCTTTGGATCAGAAGGGAAGATCTCAAAAATCAGCAGTTGATCAACATTAATTCCTATAAAGGATTATCTATCTAGCTGCCTCTGTGCACCGAGTGGGCGTGGGCTTCTTGCCCCTAACCTACCAAAAAGATTTTCTTGGGAATAAGCCAAAATTCACAACTCAGGGTTTGTGTTAGGGCAATATCCTAAAGCGTTCAGCGCAACCATCCGAGCGAGTGAAAGAGCTCCGAATCGCCCGCACAGAGCTTTCATTTAGTGCATCGTGTTTACCAGGATCGCGCGATTTCCCTAACTGTACGACGGCATAGTCGTTTCGCTCAGGAATACGTGCAAATATACATGCATCCAGACCGTCGGCGGCGTTACAACGAACAAGATCTTTGAAGTATCCGGCCCCGCAAAGTTTCGCTACCCGTATCCGTCGTTCTTATAACAATCCACGGCCCGGTGCTCCCGAAGCAAACCGGTGCGGCGTGTTTTCATTCCCGCGAAGAGACTCGAATCCTGCATGCCGCTGCGACGAAACATCGAGCCAAGCCGCGCCGCTTAAGCACGCCTATGAATGCGACTGGGCGCAAGTATTTACGCGGGGAAGGTCTTTAACGATTTCCGGGCTGCGGATTCCTTCCATCGACACGCTCCGCCCACTACATTCTACTGGAATCACGGAGATTCTACGCGAAGACCTCTCCTCGAACGAGGATTGCCACTTGGGGCAGCGACGGGGCCCCTCCTGGAGCCGGGGCGCAGAAACCACGCCTACTCGGGGCTCGGAGAGCTAGATAGGCTTTTACGGTAAGACCAGCTAACTTTTCTTGGTTTTTGAACTGAGAGCACTGCAGGGCAAATACAGAGCTCTGCTTTAAGGGTTGAACAGCCCCTAAGTAGATTAGATATTTCGATTGAATTTCTTTGGATTTTAGTGGAGTTAAAAAATTGGTGGGTTGTCTATATTGAATTTAGTTTCGAGGTAACTACCCTTATTCAATAGTTGCAGTCAATCGAGTATTGGCCCTGTTGTGTCGAGGATTTGCGAGATTCCGAGTAAATCCTTTTGAAAGCATAGAAATAGGGGAAAATAGTACTAAAAAGTACTCGAGGCCGCTTTCGCATGAAATTCTAGCAATCTCTAGCCGGCGGCGTGTATCTGCAAGGGGGATGCTGCGCGAAAATGGTTTTTTCCTCTCCCTCCATCTTTCCACGTTCGCGTTGCGTTGCCATGGGCCGAGCCGAGCGCGTTCTCGTCCGATTGTGCAAATTATTCCCTCGTAAACGTTGCGAGGAGAGAAAGAGAACGCGCCAGAACGAGCGAGCAAGATAGATAGAGCTTAAAGCGCGCGCGTGATTTTCTCTCGGTTGCGTCCTCTTTATCAAACACAATGTTGCTCGGCGTGTTTCCGCGCTTTTGTCGGCGGAGTTACATCACGCTCGCAATTACGGCTCTTTGTCCGGCGACTTTGCTTCATCGTGTCTCGATTGCGACTCGCAGCACCGTGAAATATAATGCACGGTCAGAAAAGTGATTCGCGTTCGTCCGGTCGGAATCAAATTTGCGGCGCCACCGGTTGCTCGGCGATTCGCTCCCTTCTACACGCACGGAAATGTATTCTTGTCCTCGGCGGTTTCGTCGTTTCGGAAAATGTTCACCTGGAAATCATGTTCACCACTTCAACATTAATTTTTGAATACGGAAACACCGTTTGTACGTTTATCTGACAATTTTATTTTATTTTAGGGGCCCTGGACCACATTATAGCTTGGTGGGGGAAGCAATCGTTTGAGGGACCCAGAACTCCACTATAGATTGATGGGGGAAGCAATCGTTTGAGGGGCCCAGAATTCCACTATAGATTAATGGGGAAAGCAAGAGTTTGAGGGGCCCAGAACTCCAATATAGCTTGATGGGGGAGCAAGCTTTTGAGGGGCCCTGGACCACACTATAGCTTGGTGGGGGGAGCAAACGTTTGAGAATACCAGAACTCCACGATAGATTGATGGGGGAAGCAAGAGTTTGAGAAGACCAGAACTCTACTATAGCTTGATGGGGGAGCAAGCTTTTGAGGGGCCCTGGACCACACTATAGCTTGGTGAGAGGAGCAAGCGTTTGAGCAGACCAGAACTCCACCATAGATTAATGGGGGAAGCAATCGTTTGAGGGGCCCAGAACTCTACTATAGCTTAGCGGGGGAAGCAAGCGTTTGAGGGGCCCAGAACCCCACTATAGCTTGATGGGTAAAGGAAGCGTTTTAAGGGATCCAGGACCATACTATAGCACTTCCCACACTCATTTTCTTTCTAATTCCCAGATCTGGCGACGCTGCTACAAACTTAATAAAACCGCTAAAAAAGATGAAATAAATTCCTACTTGTTTCCTATGCCACACCCACCAATTTCCATATATGGAAGCATTTCAAAAGCATCTCCACGCCTTGGATCTCAGTGTGCACCACGAAGGTGCAGCATTCGCCATACGTTCTCAAGAAACGACGGGAGGCGACAGCAACCTTCCTCACCACAGTGACGCCATCAACTTCCGCGAAGGAAAACAGTTCTGGAAGGTCTACTAACAGCTCCTGGTCCCAGCCAGGCTGGTAGGAACAGCAACATCATCCACCTCAACGTCTCCCAGCATCCGACGTTAACGCACTACTCGACCCCCGAAAACGATAAGTAAATCGAGGGAACACACACAGCGTGAGAGAGACGTCTGCGACTTGACGATGTGTCGACGTCACTAGCAGTCGGTAAGGAAGACGGAAAGCAGACGGCGGCGGCGAAGGCGGCTGCAAACGGCGCGGCGGAAACGTGCACTCGCCTCGAGGAGCCAAGAGACCCTGCCAGCCGGAACTTCACAAAAGTTCAGACACTTGCTAATGAGCGGTGCACACGTTTCGCCGACACGTGTGCACGCGTATCCCCTGCGAGTCAAACCACCCCCGCAACGCTGGCCCCGATGCTGATGCTCTTCCGCTTGGTCTACGTGTCTCGCGCAACCAACCAACGACCTCGCAGCGAATTCCCCGAGACCCCACGGCGGATCTCTGCCCGTGAAGTGTCCCGAGAAGAGACACGTGCTGGCTAGCGAAAGTTAGACCAGCCTCGGCCCACCGGAAGCTACCGGCTTCCCTTTTTAACCAATCGGAGACGAGGGACTCCAATCTTCATATTCGTGGTCATAGACTCCTTTAAATTTCAGACATAAAAATGTGCGTTGAAAATATAAATATATTATTGACCAGAGGGTTAAGGGGGTAGTCTCTTTTTTTCAGGATTGCAAGGGTGCGGGATGCGCCTTCTCATTTCTCGATAATCCAAAGATCAATCTACCCTTCTTGGGTGGTCAGAGATTCCTTTAAATTTCAGACATAAAAATGTGCGTTGGAATTCTCAATTATTATTCACCTAAGGGTTAAGGGGTCCTCATCCTGCGACTATCTAAAATAACAATAAAAACCCAGAGATAGAACAAATACAGTCGGGAATTACAATATTAAGTGGACACTCTTAAAAATCGCTTTTTCAAATTTGGCCCAAAGGTCTTGAATTTTTTTAAGATGAGAATGAATAAACAAAAATTTTTTTTTTGTGTAGATTGCAATTGGTAGGAATTATACGAATTTAAAATATGATGGTCTCTCAACCTTTTTATCTGAGCCTGTAACGATGATTTAAAAAATGCGCTTTTCAGATTAGAAAGTTTTATCAAAATCGGTTAATGTTGTAATGAGCTACATACGGTTAAAGATGAGAGCTCTGCGATTTTCATCCTTGTCAGGGAATTTCGCCCTTACGTGATTATTGATTCAATTATTTATAAATTGATTTCCACCACTGTTGTAAAACAACGCGCACGACGAAGTGGGTTTGAATGGTCATGGGACTCAGTGACTGTAGCTCGGGACTGGGACTGTACCTCGTGCCGGCCGTCGTGAAATCATAATGGCGCCGATTGTAGCGAGGGCGGCCGTCCTCAAAGAGCATCGAGAATGTCGAAAGACGGGGGACGGGGGCTGCTGCGAAGATGCAGATTACTTCGAGTCAACGTACGGAATGCCTAACGAGGATCTGCTTCTCCGATAGTGTACGCTCCGGATCGAATCCACGAGGAGAGGCGCCCGGCAAGCCTTTCAAAGGCTGCGATTCCTGGATTACGGGCTTCCGATTAAATTACCGCGACTAGAGCCGGCGTCGTCGCCGCGACGCGCGGGCTATCGATCATGCTGCTTTCAGTCTCTTCTTAGATTTCCGGCTACGTTCGTTGCCCGGTGACGTTATTTCCTGTCCGGCTATTGTCGCAATCGAACACTGGAATTGGCCAACATGTGGCTGATCGTACAAATTAATTGACGAGTCTGATTGTTGTTCGATTTTTGGGAATTCAGAAAGAATTATTGAATTGTAAATTGATATGCAGGGTGGCTCACTGAAGAATATCTTTTTTAGCGCCACCGAGTGAATTTTCTTTTGAACCTCAATATTCCTATCTTGTAGTGCAAGTCTCCAGATATAATGCAAGACCTCCACGGATCAAAAATACCAACGGCAACATATTTTAAAATCAATTCAAAAAACCTCTCAAATTGAATCAATTTTCTCGAAGCTAATGGGCGCTCGGCATGTTTCCAAATTTTCCTTTAAACTTAACTAGGCCTATCTTATAGTGCAAGCTTCCAGCTTTAATTTAAGCCCTCGAAAATTAAAAAATTGCACCAGGAAACATTCCAAAATCATTTCAAAAGTGCCCCAAAGAATTGAAACAATTTTCCTGGAGCTAGTGACCCGCAATTATTATAATTATTCGGAGTGCAAAGGGTTAATTCTGACAAAATGAAAAATGTTTTATGTGAAACTTAAATGGTATGGAGCGGTCAGTACCCCAAAATTTTAGAAAAATTTTTGGACATTGTTTTTCTCGTGCTTTTTAAGATCACCAATGTGTATTTTAGCAACTACATAAATTTTCGTATTGCATCACCTACCTAATAGAAATATAGACTCGAATAAGGTACTTTCCGTGACGTGACCTTCAAATGATCTTGAGCTCCGAAGAAGCTGAAGGTCAAACTTAAATTTTGCTTGTAAGGAGAAGGCAGACCGTAGAAAGTGTTTTTGCAGCTAAAGCCTAATAAAATGATACCTGGCGAGCGAACAGGGATTCGAAGATTCCCAGTGTCGGGGAAAAGAGAGAATAAGAGATACGGAGGAGAAGGTGGCAGGGTCACGAGGGGTGGGAAAGGTCGGAGTTTCTTCTCACGGACGAGTTCACCGTAATTTTCAACTATTCACTCGCTCGCCTTTGCGTCCCCGTGGCCTCAACGATGGAAAAACCCGTCTTTGCAGACGCTCGGAGGCGTATCGGACGGGACGGTCACGTACCTCGAGGTTTGTCGGGCTCTACCCGAACCCGCTGTGCTCCCTGCAGCACGGCGTTTACATTCTTAAACTTCCCTGAAAGAATTTATCTGCATAGTTTAGCGAATCTGCCGGATACGGAGTCATTCTGCCGTGTTTCATCTGCGAAAGCTCGCCGCGGATCTGCGTCTACATTGCTCGCGACGCTTTTCATGGTTTCGCCATTGTTCGCGATGTATCGGCTTGCGGACGTCGGCTTAGGCCTCGGGGACGTTGAAATATCAGTCGACAGATATTTTATTTTCGAAAGGCTGTTTGAGCTTTGATTTTATTGTAATTTTAGATTTTAGCTTCGCAGATATGAAAAAATTGCTCGGCTGTGCTTGCAGTTGAAATCTGAAACCTCCACTTGATGAGGGAGGATACTTAAATCGATGATGGTGATCCAGAAAAATTGGGGACACTTTTTCATGTCATGTCCTGTATATACGGGTGAGGGAATTATGTGTACTATGTATGAAAATTAATTTTTACACTAATATTATTGCAATGGTTAAGATCTAAAAAATGCAAGATTTTTTATAAATATTTTTTAATATTTTTTAGATTGCTGGTGTGACTGGCAAAAGTGTTAAAACCAGACCGTAGACTTCTAATTATTTAACGAGTTTCCAGCAGTCTCGCGTTGTTTGCCATGATTATTAATTTTCTGGCGAGGTTTCCTCTGGCAGATCTGCTTCGTTCCGGTTTGTCTTCGCGTATTTATTTCGCGCGTGCCCGCCCACGACCTGACCATGCCTGGTTATGGTTACGCGTATCTGCCCTCGAGCAAACGCACAATGCTGTCTGCTTGGCAGCCATTAAATCGAACGCGATGCTTCTTTTCACGCGCCTTTTCTTACGCTCGAAAACCTGCGAGATGATGGGGGTGGTTTGCGTGGTACGTCGTTGTTCGCGGGAAATCCCGTATCGCAGTCGCGTCACGTGCGAAACGCCTGAATACACAGGAGTGGCATCGTTTCACGACGAAAGAATTCTTGCTTTTCCACGCACCGAGGATCCAAACATCGAACACAATGTGATTTTTGTTAATCAATTTTTGGACATCTTTTTTCTAAATTGCATCTATTTTCATGGAGCTAATTTTCTCGAAGTTTCCTTTGAACCTATATTCCTATCTTGTAGTGCAAGCTCCCAGCTTTAATTTAAGACTTCAAGAGTTGAAAAATTGTGATGTAACATATTTCAGAATCAAGTCAAAAATCCTCCTAAATTGAATCAATTTTCTTGGAGCTAATGGTCGCTATTAGAAATTTTCTCGACATGTTTCCGAATTTTCCTTTGAATCTATGTGGCCCTATCTTGTACTGCAAGCTTCTAGCTTTAATTTAAGACCTCAAGAGCTAAAAAATTGTGATGGGAACATATTTCAAAATCAAGTCAAAAATCCTCCTAAATTGAATCAATTTTCTTGGAGCTAATGGTCGCTATTAGAAATTTTCTCGACATATTTCCGAATTTTCCTTTGAACCTAATTAGCCCTATCTTATAGTGCAAGCTTCCAGCTTTAATTCAGGACCTATAAAGTTACAAAATTGACGTGAACATATTTTAAAATTAATTAAAAAATCCTCCCAAATTGAATCAATTTTCCTAGAGGCAATGGTCGCAATTAGTAATTTTCTCAACACATTATCGAATTTTCTTTTGGAGCTCAATACGCCTATCTTGTAGTGCAAGCTTCCAGCTTTAATTAAAGTCCTTGAAAGTTCAAAAATTCTAACGAGAACATATTTTAAAACAAATTCAAATATCCTCCCAAACTGAATAAATTTTCCTGGAGCCAATAGTCGCATTAGTAATTTTCTCAACATGTTATCGAATTTTCCTTTGAACGTCAATATTCCTATCTTATAGTGCAATCTTTCAGCTTTAATTTAAGACCTCGAAAGTTCAAAAATTTCAACGGGAACACTTTCGAAAACATTTTCCACCGAGCGGAAGCTGTGCTTTAAAGTGTGAAGGTTAATTAAAACCACTGCACACATATTTCAAGAACACATTCCTTTCTGAGACGGTGATAAATAAAAATTCTCAGAGGAAGAAACAGGCCGATTAAACGCATCGGGTGCGGAACCGAGTAAATGGCTGACGGTGATCCATTTACGGCCGATTAGATTTCAATCTGGGAACGAGTGCGAAGGCGGAGGAACGCGTTAATTGCCGGCAGTTTCGACTGTTCTTTAAACACAGCCTCGGAAAAGTAAATGGTTCCTGGTGAAAGACGCGGACTCGAAAGAGAGTCGGTGGTAGGGAGGGAAAAAAGGGACAGAAGGTGAATGGTAGAGGGGCGGCTCTCGCTCGTTCTTCGCAGCCGTTTACAATTTATAATCGCATTAAACGGTCGGAGGAAACTCACCGTTTTCGCGCAGCTCCGGCCCCCGCGAATCCTCCGAGCCCTCTGCCAGCAGCTCCGTTTCTGCAAAAGACAAAAAGACGGGAATGTAGTTTGATGGAGGCGTCAGCCACGATATCTCCGGGCTGTTGCCACTATCGCGTTCCGCCCGTTCGTCTGTGTTCGCGGGCAACGGACCGCCGAAATACCATTTCAAATAGCAAACAGTCAACAGTCGATTTTATTTCGGATCGGGAGCCACCGCGCGAAACTAAATATTCTACGGGCGTGACAACGTTCTTCGAACAATATTTAACCCTTAACAACACGGCGGACGCGCTTCGAAATTGGTTTATATTCGTGTTTATTGCGGAATCGGAAATTGTTTATTTTCCCGCGAAATTGGTTTCTCGAATTGATCTCGACAATTTTATTCGGCCAATATTGATACCGTAGTTTACTGAAAGAATTTTTGGAGCTATTCTTTCAAGATTCAATTTTGTCAATTTATTTTATAGTGCAAGCTTCCAGCTTTAATTTAAGCTCTGTCAGTTTAAAAAATTCCACCGGGAACATATTTCAAAATCGATTCAAAACTGCCCCAAAGAGATGAAACAATTTTCCTGGAGATAGTGGTCGCAATTAGTAATTTTATGGACATGTTATAGAATTTTCTTTAGAACCTAACTAACCCTATCTTATAGCGCAAGCTTCCAACTTCAACAATTCCGGCAGGAACACATTCGAAACTCCTCCCAAAAATCGAATCAATTTTCTACGAGACACTATCAATTGAAAATAGCTTCGGGAGTGAGAGAGGGGGGGCTGCGAAAATCATATTCTCGTCGAATCCGGAGACGCGTGGCGCTTGTGTAATTCATTTTGCTCATTCATTATGGATTTTAATACCAGTCGCGCCGGGGGCCCATCATAAATTAAGTCCTGTCAGGGCGACAGCCTACCGAAACGAATGAACCCGCGGAATGCGACGCGAACTGACAGAATCACTGATCGGAATTTTTTTCCACCCCCAATGAGTCTCTCAATTTCCAGAGGGGGTGCAACCGATCGATCGACACCCACGGCTCTCCCACACTGTGTTCACTGTCAACCTTTTTGCAGTCGACGGTGGTCCCGTGCTTCGTTAAAATGCACAATTCAAGGAGCCGAAGTGTGCAAAATGTCTTATCTTATAGCGCAAACTTCCAGCTTTAATTCAAGTCCTTGAAAGTCCAAAAATCCCAATGGGAACATTTTCTAAAATCAATTCAAAAATCCTCCAGAATTGAATAAATTTTCCTGGAGTTAATGATCGCTATTTGTAATTTTCTCGACACGTTATTGAATTTTCCTTTGTACCTCAATATTCCTATCTTGCAGTGCAAGCTTCCAGCTTTAATTTAAGCCCTCAAGAGGTAAAAATTTCTGACGAGAACATATTTTAAAAGCTATTTAGAAATCCTCCCAAATTGAATGAATTTTCCGGGAGCTTATGATCGCTGTAAGTAGTTTTCTCAACATGTTATCGAATTTTCCTTTGAATCTCAATATTCCTATCTTGTAATGCAAGCTTGCAGCTTTAATTTAAGCTCCCGAAAGTTCGAAAATTCCAGCGGGAACATTCTGAACTGAATTGGAAGGCACCCCTAAAAATCATTTTCACCCTATCTACATGTAAAGCTAGCTACACACCAGTTTCGCTGTTGTTTCTTCGCGATACCGTCGTCTGGCAAATGTATTGCCCCCTCTTTACTTTCACGTGTTACTTGCGCTCGTTAATTAGGCTCCGCCCGAGAATTCAAAATCGGCCTGCTACTGGAGGAGCATGTGGGAGAGGGGAGTCGCATGCGAGTAGTCGCGAAAACGATAAGTGGGCTAGCCACGCGATATTTTTGCGAAATGAGTGTTCCGTGTCTTAGGCAGATATGTTATGCTGCCATTCGCTACACAACTGCGCTACCCCAGGGAATTTCAACAAAATCTGCACGGGAACCTGGTCCCCATAAAATTTAAACGTAATTTCATCCCCCTAAAATTTCACAATTTAAAACAAAGCAGATCAATCAGGTCCCTGTACAATTTAAACGCAATTCAGCTACCTAAAATTTGACAATTTTTGAGAAAGCAGATAAATCAGGTCCCCATAAAATATAAACGCAATTTCAGCGCCCTAAAATTCAGTCCCCTAAAATAAATCAGGTCCCAATAAAATTTAAACGCAATTTCAGCCTCCTAAATTCTGAATTTTTTGACAAAACAGATTAATCATGTTCCTATAAAATTTAAACATTTCAGCCCCATAAAATAAATCAGGTCCCCATAAAATTTAAACGCAATTTCAACCCCCCAAAATTTTTGGCAAAGCAGATAAATCGTAGATCCCAATAAAATTAATCATTCGAGCCTCCTAAAATCTGAAAATTGTAATCAAAGCATATAAATCGAGTCCCTGTAAAATGTAAACATTTCAGCCTGATGAAATCTGAAAATTTTCGACAGGCAGTGAAAATATTAAAAGGCAGTTTGAAGCCGGACCTCGGGCAAACGAAGCTAATAATTTCGCAGGGGTGCATAATAAACCCCGGGCATAAAGAAGCAAGAAGTTTATCGTGAAAATCGCAAGAGAGACGGCTAAGCCAGGATTTGAGCGTATATCATAACCGGGGCCAGGAAAAAAGTTTACCACCCATTGCTAGGAAATATAACACCCCCCGTGGTACCGCGAGGATCCTGCGGCGAGCCGGATAGCAACGGCAGCCCCGCCGGTCCATATAAAACTACATGTTATATCATGCAAGCAGCCATGATAAAACACAGGGTAGATCGTTAAAATTTTCCACCGCGTATCCTCCCCAGAGAATACGTTTCGGTGCAGCCTCGTCCGCTTCGAACGCTCCCGCTGCACTACCCGCGCGACTTTTCGGCTAAACTTTCTGCCAAAACTCAAGATTTCGGTCGATCCTCCCCACACTTGGCAAGGAACAGCCTGAAGGGTTGTTAATAATATATATTACAGCAAAAATGCATGATATACTATCGTTTCCATACATACTACACATAGAATGGTGCTCTTTCCATCAGATTTTCAAATTGAAAAAATTCTGTTGTCTTCGAAAAATTTGTTTCCACATTTGTTTCAATGTGAGGTTGTAGAACAATGTTTCCTCTTTAAAATGACGTCTCGAAAATTGATCTACCATTTTTCCTCACCGAGTTATTGGACTTTGAGTGAAAAGTGTGAACATAAAAAAGTTCACAATGTTAAAAAAATTGTATTTGATTGAAAAAATTTTTTTCAATTTGAGGTTGTAAAAGAATGTTTCTCCTTTAAAATGACGTTTCGAAAATTCATGTACGATTTTTTCTCGCCGAATTATTGGACTTTGAGTAAAAAAAGTGTGAATGTAAAAAAGCTCACAATGTTAAAAAAATTGTACTTGATTGAAAAAATTTTTTTCAATTTGAGGTTGTAAAAGAATGTTTCCCCTATAAAATGACGTTTCGAAAATTCATTTTCTCGCCGAGTTATTGGACTTTGAGTGAAAAGCGTGAATGTAAAAAAGTTCACTATGTTAAAAAAATTGTACTTGATTGAAAAAATTTTTTTCCTCTTTTGTTCCAATGTGAGGTTGTAAAAGAATGTTTCCCCTTTAAAATTACATCTCGAAAATTGATGTACGATTTTTTCTCGCCGAGTGATTGGACTTTGAATAAAAAGTGTGAATTGAAATTTGCGTTAAAAAAATTCTACGGTGTTGAAAAAATTTTGTTCGACATTCGTTTCATCGTGAGCTTGTAAAAGAATGTCTCCGCGTTACAATGACGTCTCGAAAATTGATGTAAGATTTTTTCCCACAGTTTTATTACATTTTTTATGAGAAAGGAACGTTGCAAGATTTTCGGAAATTGGATGACTTCGAAAATCAAGAGTTCTCGACAGTTTGCAAGCAGAATTTTCGGCTTTGGTGCAGTCAGAGTGCACAATTGGAATCATAGTGCGCCAACGAGTCGTTCCCCGTTTCTCGTGGCTCGTTCCCGGCTCGAACATTCCTGGGGCAGAAATTTATGAAGCGCACTTTACCACGAATAGCTGATTTCCGGCAGCGAAGACAATAAGATTGCGAGTCGCGTTCACGGTCTCGGTTCCGGCGTTGCTCGTGGCCCGTATTCCCTTGTCTGGAATTACCGGGAATTGCGTAAGAGGGAATTGCTCGTGTGCGTGAGCGCGTGTAATTCGATTTCAAGTTCACGGAGAGAGAAAGCTGAGTAAATGGTTGTCGCGACAGACGCGTCGTCGTCGACCACCGATTCCGACGATCGAATCGAAAAGCAGAAAACCGTGTGCGATCGAATCGTTTCAATCGTTTGTCGGATAGCCGAGTGCATTAATATATGTACTATTGGGTCGTTCAAGACCTCCTGCCTTTCGGTGGTCCATCATTATTAAAAATTAAAATAAAATCTAGACAAGTTATAATCTTGATTTTCAATTTAATAATACTAGGACACTTTCTTGCTATACAATTAAAATTCCAAGTCGATTGGTCCACTACTCTCGTTGCAAAATTAAAAATGACAACTTAAAATTTACTGAATGGAAAAATCCACATTCAACTTCAATATAGCTCATAGTTTTGACAATAAAATAAAATCTAGATAACATACGGTCTTGATTTTTAATTGAATAATGCTAGTACAATTTCTTGATATACAGTTAAAATTTCAAGACGATCGGTCCACTACTCTCATTGCAAAATTAAAAATTACAACTTAAAATTTACTGAATGGAAAAATCCACATTGAACTTCAACATAGCTCATAGTTTTAACAATAAAAAAAAATCTGGACAACCTACGGTCTTGATATTTAATTGAATAATACTAGGACACTTCCTTGCTATACAATTAAAATTTCAAGTCGACTGGTCCATAACTTTCGCTGTTAAAATTCCCGAAGTCCTCACACCTCGAGGTGCTGAGCTCCTCTTGCTTCATTATTCAATAACTTCTTAGCTATTACAAATTCCAGCATAATACTTTCCACAGACATTTCCAAGGAATCAAAGTGAAAGATTGTCTTAAAAATATTTGTTCCTACCATCCAAAAAATTAATTTCATAAAATAAACGCTTTCTCCGAGCGCGTCTCGAATCAGTAGAAACAGACAGCCATGACCAGACACACTTTTCTATCATTCTAACTTGAACATCTTGTAAACGGAGTATGAGAAAATATTATATCTGGTTCCCAGGTTGTTTCCTCGTGTGTAGATGATATCGCGGACAAAATTCCGTATTTTGGGAGTACGTGGCGCGAATTTGAATAGTTCTCGGGAACACGGTCCACCATTATCCCGAAGATATTTCGCGGACGGGATGAATCATCGGACGCGACATTAATGGCACGGTCTCTCGGGAGAACAGCTCGAACGATAACTCCCCGCCTGATCAGCTTCATCTATTTCTCTTATTTCCTGGTGATCCGATTTCGTTGGTGCGCTGGGCAATTCATTAATTAAAGCATGCACGTCGCTGAACTAATCCAGTCGAAAAGTTCGACGTTATTGGAATCCGGGTGTAATCGAACTCCTGACATCTTTTCGGGCAAGGAAGCTAACGTCGTTTTCCAGTGACGTTGCTAGATTAGCAAAGCTCTCTGCAACTTCCTCATTTTATTTTCGGTTACGGAAATTTTTTTTTATGGGAACTCTAATCAAATAATTAATACTTTGAAACTCACTCGATCGTCAGATACAGGGATTCCAATAAATATACTGTGACTCTTTATGTGAAATAAAAATTGTATTAATTCTGACAAGGTTAATACATACAAGGTTCTCTTCAAATTGTTGTAATTCTTGAGAATACAAGGTGCTTCAAATTGTGTTAATTCCTGGTAGTACAAAGTATTCAAAATTGTGTTAACCCCAGGGAATACAAGGTACTTCAAATTCTGTCAATTCTGGGAATACAAGGTACTTAATATTGTGTTAATTCCAGAGAATACAAGATACTCAAAATTGTTAATCCCTGGGAATACAAGCTATTCCAAATTCTGTTAATTCTGGGAATACAAAATACTTCAAATTGTGTTACTTGCTGGGAATACAAGGTGCTTCAAATTGTGTTAATTCCAGACAATACAAGGTGCTCAAAATTGTGTTAATCCCAGGGAATACAAGGTACTTAAAATTCTGTTAATTCTGGGAATACAAGGTACCTAAAATTGTGTTAATTCCTGGGAATACAAGGTATATCAAATTGTGTTAATTCCTGGGAATACTATGTACTTCAAATTGTGTTAATTCCTGGGAATACGAGGTACTCAAAATTGTATTTCTACTTTTAATAAGTGTGCAAAATAATTTTCTAGACAAAATCAGTTTCTAAAATTTCTGCAATGTTTTTTCTGTTTTACCATCTACTGCCGCCATAAATGGATAAAGTGATGAACGTCATGGTTATGGGATCTGGTATGTTTTGTGTCCTGAAACGGGGAAATCCCTTGGCCCGTGTCGTCATTCAGAAAGGAAGCGTCATAAGCTCCGGTAATTATGCAACCGTCTGCAGCGAATGAAAAACGCAGAAAGAGCAAGGGTTGGAAGCCGGTATACTGTTCCCATATCCTCCATCCACCGTTCGCACAATGCATGCCACGCGATTCCCACAGGCATCGCCGCATCCTAAATTCTCACAGAGAAGCTAGAGTGCGTTCACTCCACGCTCGTCGAGTCGTCGACCGTTTCTCCTCGTTGCGCAGCGACAAATATTCCTCGGATATCGCCGATCGATCCCCCGGACCACTATACGATAGTTGTGTCTGCGAAAAATTTCTAGTCTAAACAAGAGCACTATGTTCTCGGAGGATTTACAAAATTCATGCAGAAGATCCTGCGACAGTGTACACACCTGAGAATTTGAGAATAGAGACAGTGAACGAGCGAGTCTTTTCGTCAATATACTAGATATTTGAGTGAAATAAAATGGAGATGATACGTGCAGTCTAGCTATACTTCGTATATTTTTTTCGGAATTTTGTGTCAGCCGGAAGGGGTTGGTAAAAATCATTTAATGAGGCCGGTTTTTGAGGGCAATACAGAATATGGGGTTGAAAATTCTCCAAGTTCGGACGCTGGTTTCTGGATCACCAAGTGTGATATTCGAATGAAACAAAATGCAAATGGTAACTGTATACCAGATCTACATAGTATAATTTTTTCAGAATTTTGAAAAATTATTATCTGGGAACGTTTTAGGGTATGACACGTAAAAAGTGCAATTAATAGAAATTTTGGATTTTCTTTCAAATAGCCTGGTCAGAAAATAGGTCAGAGCCCATCAGAGCGAAGTTGAAACCCTTTTGGAGCCTAGGGTAATACCTCCAAGATAGAATTAATGGTTCCTCCAAGTCTGGGTCTCGGTTTTTGAGTCGGAAATTCGACGAGCGACTGGGTAATCAGTAAATGTAGATTTACGGTGGCTCAGCAACGCTCTGCAACGCTCTGCAACGCTCTGCAACGCGATCTACTCGGCCCCCCGATGGACATAAGCGATGGTAACGCCGTGTCCCGCGATGCATTAACTGCAGCTGCCGCAGCGAACGTCTGCACGGGACGGACTAGATCCAAACCATTACATTATGCACATGTGGGTCACATAAATACATCGATCTCATTGGTCGCCGATAACAATCGGACCGATCCATCCGATCGACGTCACCGGCAAACCGTGCACACGGTCCTGTGTTCGGACCTCGCGATCTTGGAAGACGTTCAAACACTTTGTTACGAGACAGTGTCCCCGATCTTCCGGATTGCTCATGCTTATAAATTTTGACCCTAATGTGTGCCCTCGGACGACTTTACTATTTTAATCAATCTTTGGAAGCGAGTCTCTCACTTCCTCACAATTCATACTGTAATTTTTTCAGAATTTTCGGTCACGCGGAAGGGGTTTAAAAAAATGGTTTCCTGAAGCCTGTTTTTGAGAACAATACAACGTATCGGGACGAAAATTCTTACACTTTGGAAACGAGTCTCTTGAGCTCTATGAGAGATATTCAAATGAAACAAAATGCAAACAGTAACTGTACACCAGTTCTACATACTGTAATTTTTTCAGAATTTTCGGTCACGCGGAAGGGGTTAAAAAAATTATTTCCTGGAGCCTGGTTTTGAGGAGAATATAAAATATAGGGTCGAGAAATTCTTAAACTTTGGAAGCACTTTTCTAGATCACGAAGAAAGGTATCCAAATGAAACAAAATGCAAAAAATTACTGTATAAAAAAGTTCTGTATGGTGGATCTTTTCCAGAATTTTCGGTTACCCGGAAGGGACATAGAAAAAACATTTTCCGAAGCCTGATTCCGAGGTCACCACTTCAGGTGGAGGGGAGAAGTGTTTCGCGAAGATCGTGCACATCTCTCGCGCAAACATCGAGGCATGGAGGTTGCGGAGCAGTCGCGAGCGAGGGAGGCTCCGCCTTGGCGAACAATAAGATGATAAGAGATAAGAGATATGCAACGCCGGATGCCGGAAGCATAATGCGCGGACCCGGGCATTCAAAGGGAACGGTATCACGGTCGGCTCTCGGCAAACAAGCTATTTACACCGATGATATCCGAGGTGGCGAATAGGAATCCGGTGTCGGGGCTCGTGCCTCGCCAGGGCCGTGTCAACAGGGGTGGTATTGCGAGGGGTGGCTGCCAAAGGCTCCGCGGCCCGGGTAATATGATTATTCTGCTCTGCCGGATGGCCCGAATCCGTGCGGCAAACTTTCGAAGTTGCGCGCGAGTACCACTCCAAGATAATGAAACGATCTACAAGTTGTCGAGTGCTCGCTGCCATCCTTTCACCCCTTTCTTCGGCCTGCCAGATCTTTCTCCCCACCCTATAGATCGCTCTTTTTCGATCTCAGATCAGCCGTCAGAAGCCAGAATATTTCTTTCTCGAGACGATGAAACGAGTTTCGCCAAGTTATTGTTATTCTTATCGACCACTACCGCCCCCGTTACGCCGCCGGCAACCCTCAACGCGGTTTTTATCGCTCGAAGGGTTGCAGAGCTCGCGGGCACTCCACTCCGCAAACTCGATCGGCGTTTATGAAATTCCGGTTGATTGAATTAACCGATTCCGCCGAGCGACTCAGCTTAATCAGCCGCCATCTTGCTACCCGACCGCCACTCATTCAACCCTGTTTACGCTGTTCGAGAGAGCGAGTCTCGTTCTCTTCAGCATGGCGAAGTGTTAATGGCAATGGGAATTCATTCGGCTCGGAATAAATGTTCTACTGGCTCTCTTTAAATTTCGTTGCTTTCGCTCGAGTCGCCCTCCGACTCGAAAATCTGCCATTGAAATCGCCTCTTGCCGGAAGTTGTTTATTTAAATCGGAACAAATGCCCAGGTTCTCCGCGTTCCCATAAATTCATTTATTTTAGTGCCTCTCGGTTGTTCGGCAACGGAACACTGATTCCGCGAAAGGTTTCTATGAGTAGCAAAAATTATTGTCATTGTCAGACTGTGGATTTTTATGGAAAATAAAAATTGTCAGCTGCTATTGATTTTAAAATTTATTAATAATATGGCGGATTAACTATATTTAAAATTCATTGATAATTGATGAAAATTTTCAAAGTATATTAGAAATTCATTCACGAAATTCAATATAATTTGGTACGATTTTTATTAATTTTGTATCTGCAAAGGCCATTGCCACTGACAATAAGTATTTGATTGCACTTTCTTGAAATTTATCTACAGTCTAGTAATAATATTTGCCCCCTATTAAATTGAATTGTTATATGCGAATTGACTATATATTTTAATATTTATCTCCTCCAATATTAAATTTTATGATATAATTATTTCAATCTTTTACCTCGACAATGCGAACAAGTTGAAAATAACACAGTTCTTAAATCATTTTAATTTCTCTATTGTTTTAAATACTAAAATGTTGGATATTCATATGTGTCCATAATTATGAAAGTGATCTAAAAAACTAAATGAATTCATTTTGACAATATCGTAAAAAGTACATTGAAATAACGTGATGTGAAATAACTGATAAACTTATTTTTTTAAATTTTGTATATGTTCGACATACATACATACATATTCGATGTGGACATTCTACAGAGCCATTGCTGAAGAATTAAACAACAAAATGATCTTTCCCATGAAAAATAAATTCCTCGCTTGACTGTCTCTTTCTCGAAACTATTTCTCTAACCAGGTCGCATTAAAATTGCATCGGACACAATTATTACCCCGCGTTGCTAATATTCCACGGATGACGGGGTCGAGTTTATCGTCCCGAATTTATTGGATAACCATTTTCCCCGTGTACACTATGCCCCCCCACCATCATCACAGTATCGCGAACTTCTGAACAATATTAACGCAGCTTCTCCGATGATTCCCCTAAGCCTCGACTGTCAGCGGCATTGTTTCGAGCCAGTGGGTTTATTAGCGAGAAACTCGTTTAGTTACCAACTTCGCCGGCAGCCGCCGCCGCATTCATAGAAATCCTGGGAACTGTTCTCCCAGCTTCTACCATTGGGGACCACGTATCGACGTGTCACGCTATATCCTGCCGTTGTTCTTTCTTACTTTTGGCAGACACAAACGCATCGACATACTACGTATCGCGAATCCATAGTTTCTTAATCAGACGACTCTTTCATCAATTGGTAACGAGCGGGGCTAATGAGATCGCAACGAGGTTTCGAACTGGCCAATTTGATTGGCATCTTCCCATTAACACAATTTTTATCCTGTCATTTAAAACAGAAAGAATAAAATGAGTGACTTAAATGTTCGAAACAGAAAGAATAAAATGAGTGACTTAAATGTTCGAAACAAAAAAGAATAAATGTCTATGTAGCTCCTGCATGTTCCAATTAATGCAGACAATTTTTATTTTGCACAAACATCCACGATCTACTTATTACAATAGATGCATTTATGGCTAAAATTAGTAGGTGCCATTTGAAACAGTAGAGAATTTAAAATGAAAAATAGATGTCTACATAGCTCCTCCATCTTGCAATCAATGCAGACAATTTTTATTTTGCCCAAAAAATCACAGTCTGATTATTATAATAAATGGCAAAAATTAGTAGGTGCCATTTGGGACAGTATAAAAGATAAAATGATTTAAGAATGCCAATCTGTTATTTCCAGATTGTTAAAATTAGTAGAATAAGAATGGAGTTTTTATTTTACTGATTCTAATATATGGTTGCACTAAGATTTGTTTTGATTTGATCTCGGTACCACATCAAGGACTATGATTGGAAGAGGACCGGTTGATGACGGGCAGAAGGACACCGATCAGGAACCGGAAGGATAAGTTCATTTCATAGCTATTAAATTAGGGGCCTTTTACCGGCAACCAATCCAACATGATCGGTCCGAGGCAGTTCCCAGGCTACTCAGGTTATCTCTCGTTCTCTCCTGACTTTTGCGCCGGAACCTCGGTAAATTTGTTGTGCTCTTCAAGACCGGCTATGATGTAATATAGTAATGGATGCGACGATGTTGACTCTGGAAGTATATTTAGGTTCTTCGAAGGAAAACTCGGAAGGATCCAACCCGGATACAAAACCAACATTTCCTTTTCATATCCGACCGCATACATCGCCTCGTAACATCCGAGAGCTACAGTCAGATAATATTTGAATCGTAATGTGGAGAAGTCAAAGGCACTGGTTCACCCCCTTTCGTTAATTATGCGAGCTGTCGGTAAGCTTCTGCTTTTCACGCTGCGTCCTCACCTGTCTGACAAACGTCGTGATTTGTCAACAAGAGAAAATATACACTTCGTTTCTGTCATTCATGATAAATAGATTTTATGCATTTATGACAAAAATGGGTACATTCGATTTAAAGCCGTGGACATGTTAAAAATATTTAAGGACATCAAAGTTTCAGCTTAATAGGATAATTAAAAGAAGAATATACAATTTTCATTTAGCTACCGTGTCCTGCAATCAATGCAAACATTTTTTATTTTGCATAAAGATCCGCAGTCTAATGATAAAAATGGCCATTTAAAACAGGAGACAAAATTGTTCAAGCTGTTTCTCACGTTGCGAGAAGAATTTCAATTTCACTATATCATTTCCTATGAAAATCCAAGTAATTTTCATTTATAAAAATTTTTAAAAATTTCTACCAGTTTTAAAGGTGCAGGATTTAAAAAGATTTTTTTTTAAATCTGATTTTCCGCCCCTACCTATGGTTTTATAAAAATTTCGCCCTCACGATATCATTTCCCATAAAAATCTAAGTAATTTTCATCTGCAACATTTTTTAAAATTTTCCGTCCCTACCTACAGTTTTATTAAAATTTCGTCCTCACGATATCATTTACCAGAAAAATTCAAATAATTTTCATCTGTACCATTTTTTAAAATTTCTTCCATTTTCCAAGTTACAGAATTTGAAAAAATTTTTACAGATACTTCCACCCCCTAAATTTATTGTCCCGCCGATAAAAGAAAACACGTCGAATATTTTTGCCCGAACTATAAATGCGCAAAGTTCCGGCAGAGCGGTAGCATTTGTTTGGTCCCCTTTGTTCCGCGGATGATTCGAGTTTCCGGTTCCGAAAAGGCAGGATCGGTGATCGAGATATCGTGTGACTTTTGCCGATGATTCGGCGCGACGATTGAACCAATAGAAGGTGCAGGAAGAGCGTCATTACAGGATTGAAGAGCGCCTCTCTTTCCAGACAGACACACAGCCTCCCTCTCGGTTGGCAACTGTTGGTCATTGTCACGGTCATTTCCAATTAGAAGTTTGAACTGTCGTTTCCTCTCGGCCAACTAGGTTCAGTCTCTCCCCCTCTCTTTCTCTCTGTGTGTTTGTCCGATTTTATTGATCGAAGCCGCACTTCGCTGTCCAAACTCTTGGACGACTTCGGCCTCGCCGCCACCCTATCTCTCTTTCCCGTGCCCGAAACGGAATAGTCTGCGGTACGAGGCCGGTATCGATTGGCTGGAACTCGATTAACACTTGCAAATTTAATTACGTGTAACCGCGCCTCCCTCCGCGGACCCTTTTTTGCCCGGGTTTTCAAGTTATAGCTCGGCGAGAACAATCTGCGAACCTCCAGCTTCGCGAATAGATTATCTCTTGCCCAACGTTTTCATCTCCTCCTCGGCGATTCTTCAGTATTTTTTAGCCCGAAACCATTGTAATATTACTGTGTTCTGCAGCGCACCTATTCGCGTTTGTTTAAAAGTAGTGCATAAAATTCGCGGTCCAGTCATCGCAGACAAGAATTATATTAGAATTTATTTATTTTGTTTTTGTCTTCCATTAAAACATCCTACTTTTATTTGTGAAGATTAATTAGAGTTCTCACTCTTCGACACGTGGTTAGTAAAATTGTAATAAATTTTAAAACGGCAAAAAAATTGTTAATTGCAATAAAAACGATAATGTTGAACTCCAATTATTAGAATTTCCGGTCCTGAATGCTCGGAATGTCCAAGGACCATATTGGCCATTTTATGTTAGAATTTTTCTGTATAATAAAATTCCATGGCGCATGTTTCACGATAGGAGTGTTATTTTCATCATTATCGGCGCAGTATTTTTCTCGCGGAGAGAATGAATTTTATTAATAGGAACAGCTCGCACAACAGTCTTGCTCGGGGAGTATGCAGACGCGTTGCGCGTCACCTGGATTAGCCGTTGCAGCGAAAGCCATTAGATAATTAAACTCGAGGCGGCTGCAGGTTGAATCTCGCGGGTGTCTGAATTAATTCTGCAGCTCTAGCCGCGATTGTTTCCATTTCTATCCGAAGCGAGACGCAAGGTCGAAGATTACTTTCACCGGGGCCCGACAATATTGCTAGTTGCATTCCCAAAACACATCCCTTCAACCATCAGAAAATATACGACAGATTTGTGATCTCGTTAACACCACAATTTTTCTTGAGGTACTACAATTTTCTTTGGGGACTCTACAATTTTTCTTGAGGTACCTACAATTTTCTTTGGAGGTTCTAAATTTTTTTAGGGTACCTACAATTTTTCGTGGGTACCTAAAATTTTCTTTGGGCGTTCTACGATTTTGCTTGAGCCATCTATAATTTTTCTTGAGGTACCTACAATTTTCTTTAGGGATTTTACAACTTTTCTTGAGGTATCTACAATGTCCGTTGGGAGTTCTAAAATTTTCCATAAAGATTCTTCAACGTTCTGGAAATTCTAAAATTTTCCTCGAATGCTGAACGTTCTGAAGGATTCTTCAATTTCCTGAAGGTACCCAATTTTTCTCGAGGAGCCTAATTAAGAAAATTCGTTCGTAGTCGCGCAAACTTTCTGCATTGCGATTCCTCGCAGAATCGTCGAAGATCATGCGGAACAGATAGATTCGCGGACGTGTTTACGCAACACGATAGATTTACAGATGCGAAGGGCTTCTTCGTATCCAAGCGAAGAAGTCGCAAGACGTCGTCGTTGTCGGTTGGATATCGATGATACGATAATACCATCGCCGGTGCAGACGACGGGCTGCATCGATCGTTGCACTCTCCTCGCGCCGTAGATCGTGTCGGTTCTAAGGTCAATTGATTACGGGGCTGCGCCCGTAATATATCTTTCGCGTGTCATCTATCTTGCGAATGTATTTGCATACACACATTGTCCTGAACGGGCCAGGACGCGTCGGCTCGAGTAACCGGTCGATGAAGCGATTAAGCTGCGAGACGCTTGTTAAATCGCGCGTCAATCTATCTCGGACGACCGAAAACCCCTGAAACTTTAACCATAGATTCTTCAATCTCGAAACCAAATTTCAAGCCGTGTAAAATTTCTCGTAACCCGTCCCATTGTTTTTGGTTACATTTTTTGGACGCATCTTGCTGCACTGTTTTCTGCTGCAGTTTTGGAATGGATCTTTTAGTTTAATTAAGTGTTCTTTCAAATGGAGCTTAGTCCCAACATTTTTTAGCAGAGGTGAATGATAAAAATTTTTAACAATTATTACAAGGTACTTGATAGTGTAGTTTGCACTTTACAGTATGATACAGTTCATTTCAGAACAAATATTAGGTTGGAGGAGAAGTCCTGTGGTATTTTAAATAAGCAAATAATTTTGCTTTTAAATGAAAAACACATGTTGCTAGTGAATTGACAGGTTATCTGAAAGATGGCAATAAGAAATTATATCATTGAATAATATTAAACACGTATTTTTATAAATTGGCTCAAATGTTTTCTTCAAAATACGACAGAATTTTCATGTTTTTTTTCAGGATCTCTAGGACTTTTCTACAAAACAAACATTTTCAGCATTTGTTATAAAATGTAGGTGCCACTCAAACCAACTCGCTACCTATTCCTGCTTCCTGCAAGCCACTTTCTCCACGAGCAAACTAAAATTCGAGCGTCAATCATGGCATCGAAATTCCCTTAATACAGGGTCAATAGAAATCGATCGATAGTTATCTCGCAGTATCATTGAACACTCGTAAGGTCGACTAACTGGCAGGTCGCTCCGCTTATCCCCAGACGACGTGCTGCCACGAGTGAAAACACATGCGAAACCCCGCGCATTCACGCACGCGAATTCTATCACACACACGGGATCGGAGAGAGGGAATGTGTCTGCAAAACGACGGACGACACCAAGGGAAAAATACGGGGTTGCGCGGGGGTGTATCGCGCGCATCCATAGCAGGGAATCGCCAGCGGCTAGGTGTTATCAGTTCCCGGTCTATTCCGTCGCGCGCATTGCAGTTCAATCAAAACCACCTTTTTGCTGCCAGCTCGTTTTTCTTTCTGTTTCCCTTCCTTTCACGAACAAACACCGGCCATCGTTTCCCCGACGCCCACGACCACCAACCCGTGGATATGGGAATCGCTCTCCGACGTCCTACGCGTCGACTGCTGTTGCGACATCGACCAGATCCAACCGTGCTGCGACTCATTTGTTTATTTAACTCGGGAATTGTTGTAACAAAACACCTCCGCGAATTCTTTCCGGGGAAATTAGCGGACGAATTTTTTTATAATTTGGCTCATTTAAATGTACATATAGTGGGCCACTTGCAGGAATTTTTCTGCAACAGGATCTTGCAAAATGCCTGAGTAACAGGATCTTTACGAAATTTTTGTTTGTAGTGGTTCTGGGTCAGGGTAAACATCTTTTTCTAGAAAAATTCATACACGAATTTTTTTTCTAATTTGGCTCATTGAAAAGTACATATAGTAGACTACTTGCAGAAGTTTTTCTGCAACAGAATCTTGAAAAATGCCTGAGTAACAGGATCTTTACGAAATTTTTGTTTGTGGTGGTTCTGGGTCAGGGTAAACATTTTTTTCTAGAAAAATTAATACACGAATTTTTTTTCTAATTTGGCTCATTGAAAAGTACATATCTTGGGCTACTTGCAGGAATTTTTTTGTAACAGGATCGTGAAAAATGATCCTGAGGAACAGGATCTTTATCAGATTTTTGTTTCTGGGCTAGGGTAAAAATTCTTTTCTAGAAAAATTAATGGACCAATTTTTTTCTAATTTGGCTGACTTAAAAGTATATATTGTCGGCTACTTATACGAATTTTCTTGATAGAGGATCTTAAGAAATATCTGAGTAACAGAATTTTTACTATATTTTTGTTTCTGATAATTCCGGGTCAGAGTAAAAATTGTCTGGAGAAATTGGTGGATTATTTTCTTTCTAAGAAATACATTATTCAAAGGTGCATACATTAGGCTACTTGTAGGAATTTGTTGCAGTCACAGATCTGTCAGAATCGTTCTTCGAACGCGGCACAAAGGATCGAGTTCGAAGGAAATATTAAGGTTGCTTTCCGAGTATAATTTCGCCGATTTCCGTTATTGCAGCAAATCAGGCCGCAGCGAGGAACCGATCGAAACCGATTGGTTTGTTTGCAGCGACCGTAACGAGCGCCTCGGAGTCTGGATACGTTCCACGAAACTTGAATCGCGATCCTCGCTCTCAGGTTTACGATCTTGTCGACGACAACCACCGATCCAGCACTTCGACTCTAAACGGACGCAATAAAATCCACAGTATCCAACCGTGCACTGGTTGCCTGGAATCGGACACTTTCTTCCCACCAAATCCCTCGTATTTTTTCTTAGCCGTTCTTCGAGACAGAATCTCTCTGGATCTTTGATAGATTTCGAGATCTCTGCAGCCTAACTCTTTGAAAAAATCTCTGGTAAATGTCAAAGCACTTTATCATTCAAGAAAATGCGTACAAGATAAAATTATATTGAAATTTATTATCAAACTTTTGAAATTTGCCAGTAATTCTTATTTTAATAAAATCTATCTTATCTTAAATTTAGTTATGTTATTGTACAATATTGAGATAACTAAATTTAATTAAAATAAGGTGGGGATTAGAGGAGCATTTTAAATTATTAGTAAATTTGAAAATAATGACACTAAATTTTATCAAAATTTTAAATATCATTATATTTCTCAATATTGTAACATAATTAAATTTTATTAAAATAAGATAGGGGTTAGATATTTTAAATTATTTAACGTTACAATATTGGAATTAAAATATCTTAAATTTTTCGAATGAATAATTTTAGAGTGGGACCCAAATCTTAATCTAGGATTGATAGAGGCTCGCAATTTCTTTCCAGGAGAATCGAGACCGATTTAACGCTCGATCGGACCCTGTCCCTTCCTGGTCGACACCTTTTACGAGAACGGATGTGGCCCGAATGAAAGGAAAACACAGAGAGAACCGTTGAAAACGCGCTTAACGAACGACGCGGCACCGTGCGAATCGAAACGTCACGCGTTTCGAAGCGGCTACGATCGAACGCTCGTAAAAGGCCATCGAGGGTCCGTGCACACAACCGTTCACGGATTATGGCGGTCGCCACGGCGGTTTTGCTCGTCAACCTGAACTCGAAATTCCCGGCGATAGAGATGCTAATAAGAACCGTCCACGCGACCGCACCAAAGTCGCCGACCACTTGGAAATTCCCAATTCGAGCTCTATGGGAAATCGACCGACCAATTCCGCGATTAACCCTTTACCACCCTGGAGAATCGTTGAGGGAAGCTTACCCCCGCGACTAGAAAAATTTTCGCAATTTTAATTAATTAAAACG
This sequence comes from Lasioglossum marginatum, assembly GCA_028455795.1. Lineage (NCBI taxonomy): Eukaryota > Metazoa > Arthropoda > Insecta > Hymenoptera > Halictidae > Lasioglossum > Lasioglossum marginatum. The sequence continues at coordinate 7,047,648 of CM052268.1, forward strand.
CTGACATAAAAGATCATTGAAGTTTGTATTCACGTTGTGATTGGTGTGAATAATTTTATGGAGTTTCTCAAGGTCATGACTCAAGAATATTCAAATATCTTTTTTCAGACACTACAATAGTATAAACAAAAATATAAGTTTTTCTGACGAAAAAATTTTTCCTCCATTAAAATTACACCGTAAATATTTTCTGCGCCATTAAAAATAAAGGAGATTTTTAGGTGGCCTCTGGGACACCCTGTATATCGACCAGAGCAAAATAGTATTTTATGTCGGTTTACAGAAAATTGATAATTTTTCTGGTGAAAAATAACCGGTAAAAAGAAATTTTTCTTCCATTAAAATTACACCGTAAATATTTTCTGCGCCATTAAAAATAAAGGAGATTTTTAGGTGGTCTCTGGGACACCCTGTATATCGACCAGAGCAAACCAGAATTTTATGTCGGTTTACAGAAAATGAATAACATAATTTTTCCCAACCTGTTGGAATAGATTCTTTACAACACGATATGCTTTTAAACAGAAAATAATAGAAAATTATTTTCACACAAAGGACACACCGGCACAAAGGACCGGTCAGTGGATCGAGTGAAGGGTTAGAGCTTGCTGTCGGTCTCGCGACGAGTCCATTAGGATGGTGGCAGGGTAGCGCGAAGGTTGGAGATATCAGTGTCGGGCTTTGGACGTCCGGCACACCGGTAATTGCTATAACACACACGCATCCGATCGCATTTGGATCGTGGTTCGCGGCGACGCAAGGAAAGTCGACTTGTCGATTAATTTCATGCTCAAACGGCCACCAGATTTATACCGTACGGCCGTGGATCAATGTACTTAGTGCGGTCGACGGATAAAATACCCATCGTATATCAATCGGTTACCTTTCACGCACACTTGTGTTCCATACAGTGTGCGTTTGTGTGTATGCGTTTGCGTGTGTTGGCTACCAAAGGCAGTTTGAGTTTATCGCGTGAACGGAAGCGGCGTTTGTTCGTCGTTTGCGCGGGACTCGGTCAGAGGACGTAGCAATCAGCGTTTTAAAGAGAATTTCCGGGGTACACGTTGCGCTCTCTCTCTCTTTTTCCTCTTTCTCTCTCCTCTCTTTGGCCTCGTCACGGTAGCACGGTCTATCGGAAAATTACGAAAGCAGTTAATATTTCCCGGCAAGGCTCGATCGGTTTCCACGAGATGGAACACGCCGAGTTGCGGGCACGTTTACACGAATCACCGTGTGCTTCAGGGACCACGGATACTGGAGGGGGCTCTATCCTAGCTGAATTTATAAATGACAGGGGGGGGGGGGGGCAGAGGGTCCGAGCGACGTCACGTCATATTTTAGCGGAATGCCGACGGAATTGCCACGGACCGCTCCGCAAATATCAATTAACCGAAGTATCGGTCGGGAACCGGCGCAATTAATGCGGCGCAAATATTTAGTCCGTTTGTGGGCTTTTGATTGTGCGTCCGGATAACGGTCGACTGGCCGACTCGACATGCTCCACGTTTTCTAAACGTCGGGATCGGTAGAGTCGCTTTTGGGACTTCAGTGGATATCGAGTGGTAACGAACCGTTCACTTCTGGTATAGTGAGGGGACTCGGGTAGGAGACCTTGAAGTGTGAGAAGTCTCGACTTTTTAGCACTGTCTTGGGTTACTCTGTAGAAAGTGTAGAAAAATTGTAAAGGCTGAGAGGGAACTATAAAACCTATGAGAAAGTTGTAGAATATCTCCCCCCTCCCCAAAAGTGTACTTCTTAACTGACAGCTGTAGGGCCTTCGAGGAATGTTGTGGGTCCCCTAAAGAATGTTATAGAATTCCAAGGAAAATTAGAGAATCCCCAAGAAAAATTGTAGATCCGCTCAAAAAATATAGGGACCTCAAGGAAAATTAGAGAACTACCAAGGAAAAAATTGTAGGACCCCAAAGAATATTATAGGAACCTCAAGGAAAATTATAGAACCCCCAAGGAAAATTGTAGGTCCCCAAAAAATATAGGGACCTCTAGGAAAATTAGAGAAGCTCCAATGAAAATTGTAGAACCGTCTAAAAGAATTATAGAACTTTAAAGATAAATTGTAGATCCCTAAAGAGAAATTGTAGAGCCCTCCAAAAAAATTATGCACCCCTCAAGAAAAATTGTAGAGCCCAAAAGAAATTGCGGTAAAGGTCACTGCAATCCCGAATGCACTGAGTGCAGGACGCATACATATATTCTCCCTGGCACTAGGTAGGGGTGTAGACGACGGGGGATGGCTCCTGTAGCTAGAGGGTGGCCATCCCGTTCACTCCTGATCTCAGGGAGCAGGGAACCGCGGGCTCGATCGGCCATTACTTAGAACTCGATTTATCGGCAACGAGTATCGTAGCCGGTGCTCGCAGCTGTGCTACGGGTAATGCAGGTGCAGGTGCAGCGGCCGCCATGCCGGGAGAACGGACGACCTCCAGGACACACACGAATTTATAACGTCTGGCCCAGTGTGTGCGTCGACCTGGCACGAAGAGAGGGAGAGGAGATCCAGGGCTTTCCTCGGTTTATTTTTCTGCTCCTTTTTTATTCTGTCCTCTCTTTTCTCACATCCTATCACACGGTTCGTTGCCTATCCGTCAGGAAAATCCGCCCCGGGGTCGACGCGTCCGGGTTCGACGAGGAAGATTTACAGACTCGTAAATCGTTCCCGATCTGCTCGGAAATGATGTTCGAACCCGCCCCACGACAAAGAGACAAAGACAGAATCCATTGCCCTCCTCTCCGTGCAGATCACCGCTGATCGAACACCCAGCGAAATGACTCGTGACGAAATTCATTCGCGCGACGATACACGCCTCGTCCATCATGATCCAGCGGAAGATCGACGAACAAAACAGGCTTGTTCTTATGCGGAACCGGGTGTCGGAGACTTGACCTGATCCTAGGATCATACGTTCCTCGTATTGTGTAAGAGATATGTTCTGGGATGTCTAAAATAATTTGTGGAGCCTTGAAAAGAAGTTGTAGGGACTGTAGAAAAATTGTAGAACCTACGGAAGTATACTAGGAGTGTACAAAAATTATGAAGCCGGTGGAAAAAGTTTGGGACGCATAAAAAATTGTACAATTTTAGGACCCCCATCAATCATTATAGGGTGTATAAAATAAATTCTAGGTCCTTCAAAAAAAGATATAGAGTAGAAAAATTGTATAGTGTAGAAAAATTGTAGAGCCCACGAAAGTGTTCTAGAACATATACAAAAATTGTGGGGCCATTGGAAAAATTTTGGGACCCGTGAGAAAATTATGCGAGCTATGATGTAATGTTAGGATCCATCCTCAAAATAAATAGGGTGTATAAAATAAATTGTGGAGCCTCAAAAACAAGTTACAGGGACTGTAGAAAAATTGTGGAATCTACGAAAGTGTTCAAGGATGTGTACAAAAATTGTGAGCCCTAGATCGGACCGTGTTGTTCTTCTGGAACTGGATGCCAGAGACATGGCGTGACCCTGGGAGTATAAGACATACGTCGGTTCCTTGGTGTACGATGTCTCAATGTATGAGGGGATTTATGGGGACTGGACTGAAGAAGAATAATCCGCAAGATGCGGGGAAAAGTTCAAAATTGGTCTTCAAAGTATGAGAACCACCGGACCTGTGATAAATCGACCGAAAGGGATACTGGCCTCGCGGGGGTCGTAAGTTTGCACTGGGGCCAATATCTTTTCAACTGGCATGACACCTCTAATGGTAGTCATTATGCGTACAGAATACGTAAACTGTCGATAAATCAGGAAACAATTCGATCTTAGGTTTTGGGGGATGAGAGAATCCTGGTGTATTTGATTTGGAGGGAATTAAGGGAGGCTTGTGGGTGCTCTGTGTCAAACTTGGGACTCATGGAAATGTTGTAGAGCGCAGAAAAGGGTTAATGCAAAATAAATGAATTATTTTTGGACCTACGAAAAAAAATTTGGACCTGTGGAAAAAATCCTAGGGCCCAAATGAAACATTGTAAGGTGCTGAAAATAACTTGTGAAGCTTCTAAAAGAAATATTTAAGGATTCTAGAAAATTTTGGGACCTACAAAGAAGTTGTACAGTCTTTAAAAAATTTTACAGTCTGTAGAGAAACGTCTACAGGCTACAAAAAATTATAGACTTCGGAAAGATCGTGGGACCTACGAAGAGAAATTGTGGGCCTGATGAAAAGACAGTCTACAAAACATGATTCGTCTCACGAGACCAATTCGAAATCCACGGTAACCTCGCCAGCTCGCCTAAGCTCCGCTGCTCCATCACACCGAAGAGAAAGGATTGAGCACGAGAAAATTAAGGGCCTACAAGGACCCACTTTGTCCCTGTACACAATCCTCCAAAAACAACACGTACCGCTTGACTGCCGATTTTACGTGCGATCGTAACAGAGACTTAAGGTTACACAGACTCGCGACATGTTCCTGTAGCCACGTCCAGCTCCACTGGAAGTATGTAGAGTACCTCTAGGTATTCGTGGCGCTGCTCTTCGAACACTGGTTCACCTTGGACGTGTCTCGACTCCAGCTCGCCTCTTCGCCACAAAACTCGTCGAAGAGTCGACTGGCTTCGTTCGTCGAACCAACCGCAGGATAATTCGATCGAGCATTACTCGCGGATAAATGGCTTAATTGCTGTTATTCGAGTTAACAGTCAATGACCAACAAATGACTCGGTAGAGACATCTCGAGTTAACGACATCTTGTCACGAATCATGAACCGGATCGCCATTGATCTCGATCACGAACCTTCGATGTTGGCTAAAAATTATATGCAAATTGTAGAACCTGTAGAAGTTGGGCCGATAAAAAAAAATTGTAGGACCCGAGGAAAAATTTCAGGGCTCACAAAATAAATTGTGGAGGTTTTCAAAGAACTAGGACACGTAGGAAAAAATTGTAGAACTTATGGAAGTGTCCTGGAGCCTACAAAAAAAATTGTGGGGCCTGAGGAAAATTTCACAGACTACAAGAAAATTGTAGGACCCAAAATAAAAATTGTAGGGCCCATAAATTAAATTGTGGAGCTTCTGAGAAAACTTGTGGGGCCTGCTGGAGGTGTTTTGGGGCTTATAAAACTTCTAAAAAAATTTTCTAACAAAATTGTCGATCGAAAGAACTCGTTGGAGGCAATTTTGGGGGCGCAGAAATTTTGGCGTGCGACAAAGGGAAGGTCGAGCGCTGTCGCAACACGGCACAATCGATTCGTTAGCCTGATTCACAACGTTTAGACACAATGTTTAAGGGCCGGGCTTAGCGAAGGCATTGGGGCGGGAAGACAGCTTCCTTCCTTCCTTCCTTCCGGTCGAAACTCGGTAGCCGGGTTCAGCAATTCCAGCAGAAGTTAGTTTCGACTACTGTGACCGCGAGTGTCCATCACAGTCGCGTTTCGAATGTTCCTTTAGCACCGGGATTACGAGGCGCTGTCGTTACGGCCACGAACTCGGCCGACCGCGATCGTTACCGCTAATAATACGGCACCTATGGGCTATGGAAGCCAGGTAGATGCAGTTCCCCGGGTCGTACACCCGTTTCCAAGTTTGCACGATTTTTTCGAAACCGGTTCCCGAAACGATTCCTCCGCGGGCGACACTCCGGCTCTCGAGTGAAAGAGAGAGAGAGGAAAGAGGCGAACTGGGAGAAGTAGAGAACGTCTTCCTGTTATTCCAGGGGAATTTCTACGGCCGCACTGAAGCTCTAGGACCCTTTTACGGTCCTCTCGCTCCGCCGGTATTATTTTAATTCCCTAAATGCAATTACCGTCGCCGAACGTGAGACGATTGCATAAAACGAGCCAACTTGACTCGTTCGCTTCTGACAGTCACCGCTCGCGAAACTTGAAACTTTTACTATCTTTCGCGTCCGGCCGAGATCCTACGTTTCCACGGCATTTATACCGTACCCTCTCTCTCGATCTTATGCTCGCAATGTTTACTCGAAGATCAGCCCCGTGACTGTCCAACTTCGAGGAATTCATTCATTCGAGAACCGCTTATTGTTAGATCTTTCCGAGCAACACCTACGGTTACGTTCTCATAGCAACGGCTCGTGATGGTTTGAAGTTTACACGGTTTTTTAAGGACCGGTTTTACCGACAGAAGTTGAAACAACCCCCCGGATACGGTGACATTCGGCCGTTAAGGCGAACTACTTATTTTCCCGTTCGGGAGAACTCTATAAAAACTTTAGGACGCCTCGGGAACTGTTTCGAGCATTGTGCGGGACACTGTGCGAGCCTTAACGGCGCGATCCTGAAGAGAACTTAAGGGTATTCTTGCGCGATGTGCTGCGGGAGCATCGAGTTTTCTTCTGCTTCGTCTTGCGGAGCGTGGTTTGGGAAATGGACCTGTAGCTGAACTCGTACGATTAGCAAAGTCAATTTTTAGAATTTATGGGGCTCGTGAAAAAAATTCTAGAGCATTAGACAAAGTCGTAGGGGGTGCGAAAAATGTGGAGAACCTGCAGAAGTGATTTGAGTCCTACAAGAAATATTGTAGGGCCTGTGGAAAATTTGTGGAACCTGCAGGAAAATTGTAGGACCCGAAACAAGACCTACAGGGAGCATAATTATTCCCGAGCTTTCAGAAGAGCTTGTAGGGCGTATAGAAAAATTTTAGAACCCGTAGAAGTAATACGAGATCTATAAAAAAATTTTGGGGCCTGAAGAAAATTGTAGGGTCCAGAATAATTGTAGCGCGCATAAAATTAATTCTGGAGCTTTCAGAAGTACTTCTAGAGCTTATAGAAAAATTCTACAACATGTGGAAGTGTGTTGACACCTACAAAAAAATTGTGGGGCTTGAAGAAAATCGTAGGACCCAGAACAACAATTGTAGGGCGTACAAAATAAATTGTGGAGGTTTCAGAACCACTCCTAGCGCCAGTAGAAAAATTGTAGGGGTCATAGAAGTGTGTTGGGACTTACAGAAAAATTGCTGGGCCTGTGGACAAATGTTACAGCCTCCAAAAATTGACTTCTCTCCTGGATAACGCGTTCGGACGTAGATACCGGTGCCGATAACGTGCCACCTACGCCGATGATCCATCCCGGTGATCCTACGGGTGAAATTCTCATCAAGACCGATCCTTTGACTGGTAGGAGGTCACGACCGCGCCCTGAGGAAGCGAGCTGATCGTTCGGGAAAGTGAACAAACCACGTTCCATCCCTACCACCATCCGGAACACCAAGGTTCTCTCCCTTTGCTCTCTGGCCATCTGCGTGGTTCTGATCCTCTACCGTGGTCCCACGATTCCCTCCGATCCACCCAACATCTTCTCTCGTCTTTTTCCTCTCTCGCTCGGTTCATCGAGCAACACAACGCCTCTCAGGGTCTGGTTTGATCTTTCGCTCTATCTCCTCGCGTTTTCTCATTCAATCGTTACAAAACTCCTGCCTTCTGTCTCTATCCATCTGGACGACCGTCTTTTCTTTCTCTCCTCCACTTTCGTCTCTCTCTCTCTCTCTCTCTCTCTCTCTCTCTCCCTGACTCTGTAGCTCTTTGTTTCACAAACGGCGCTGCTCCACGAAGTTTCCCAGTTGCAGGAAGCGTGTATGAGGAACAGTTTAAGCGAAACCAGAGGACTCCGATCGCTCCGACCGGTATTCTAGTGTGAGTAATCCTACAGGCCTGCACTGGCCATCTATGTTTACAAACAGAGCAAGTTGAAGGAACCATGAATGACCGATGCTCTACCCCAACCCCGAGCCTCCTGCACCGTAAGAGTTGTTCACGGAGTTTCGCAACCGATTCGACTGACTAATCCCATCCTTCCGACGGTCTTCGTAACCCTAAATTGCAACGGTCGGGCGCGTGGGATTTATCAGCTTCCATAAATTTTTGTATTGGAAAAAAAATTGTGGAGGTCGTGGAAAAATTATCCAGAATCTAGACTGCGGATTTTTATGCAAAATAAAAAATGTTTGCATTGATTGCAAGATACAGGAGCCGAATAAAAATTTCTTTCCTCTTTTAATTATCTTATTAAAGTGAAACGAATATACTGGCGGCATTAAATCTTTTTAATAGGTCCGCTGTTTTAAATTGTACATTGTACGTAACCCTTTTTGTCATAAATGTATAAAAATTTCGCATCAGGAACGCCTAGAAAATTTTGGAAGCCCGGGAGAAATATTGTAGACCCAGAAGATCGTGGAGCAATTTGTTCACTTTAATTTGTTATATTTACACATGGTTGGGTAAATCAATTTGCACAGCATGGAAGGGCGTCTTTTGGACTACATGTCCATGCAATTTGAATACGATGAACCCACTGCAACCCCTTCAGGCACAATGTGCCGCAAATCCTTACTCCGCCCTGTGTTTCCGCTTCTACAAGCGACAATGACTTTCCCACAAAATTTTCCGAAATTCTAAGCATGCCGAGGGCACTTTCGGGACGCGAAGCGGTTAATTCGCTTTCTTCTGGCGCCACAAGCGCATGAACATCGGTACTCCAGTAATTTGAATCGAACACGAAAGGCATTCTGCGCGGTGACCCGGTACAATGAATTCGGGAGTGGTCGGGAAATACTCGACGCTGATACGCTTTTACAGTAGGACAGCGAAATATCCAACCCTAATTCGAGGGAAGATGAAAGGGAGGGGGTTGGTAGGGGTAGAGGGAAAAACAGAGATAGAGAAAAGTGGATAGACAGAGAACTTCGTCCATTTCACTGTTGGAACAAACTTACTTTGATCCGCTGATCTCGAGATTAACAAATGGCTCAAGGGTTGACGGCAAGTTCGTCTATCAGAGACGAACAGCGACTGTGTGACTTATGCTCAAAATTCGAAACTGCGTCTTATTCGGCTGCATTTTCGCTGAACGTGCCGTTTATTAACTTTGACGAGTCGGACTCGTCGCGAAGATTTTAACAAAGTCTATCAAATACGAATTTTGTACCTTCCGAGATGAGATAAAGTTTAATCAATATTCAAGCATTATAGTAAATGTAGCCATGCATGAAATATAAATTTTTTTTTCTCTTCTACATTTTTGGGGATGTTTTAATCACTGTAACTGTAAAGAAATAATTTTTAAAATTTATTTTGTTAAATCTAGATCAACGCCTGTGTGTACTTGGATTTAAATCATCTCTAATCGGCAATTTAAAAACAACAAGCACCTCAGTCCATCACAAATGCAATTTTTCTAAAACGACGAACAGCTTTCCAGAGAACAGATTTATTGATTTAATTTTATTTAATTTTTAAAACTTGTTTTCTTAGATCTAAATCAACTTCTATGTATTTGGATTTACGTCAAGTCTAATCGGTAATTTAAAAACAACAAATACCTTCGTCCACCAAAAATGCAATTTTTTTAAACGAGTTCTCTGCCACTTAAACATTTCAAAATAATTTTCAGGAGACCCGCAGCATGATTAAATTACACCGCATCGCAGTCTGAGTTTCCAGCAACATAGTGTCGCACAAATGAAGTTGAAAAAGCGCGACAATTTGATGTTTGTCCAGCTGTTTGCGATTCCGGGCGCAACGATGTCACGGGGGTATCGCGAATGAATTTATGCGAAATCTACGGGCATCTCGGGATCTGGATCCCGTCCACGACGATTTATCGCCCGGGTACGGTCGTCGGCCGCGATAGAGACGGGAAACGCCGGAAAATTCTCGCATTTTCGTTTCCCGGGGACTCGCATTTGTATTCAATGGCGGACCGGCGCGGCACAGCGTCGCGTCTGTACACTAGACGCAACCATAAAATGTCCGAGAGGAGTCTCGCCACGCCGATTACCAGGTCCTCTCTCGCGTTCGGACCGCACGAACTCACTTTAATCCGTTGATCTCGAGATTAACGGATGCCCCAAGGATCAACGGTGGATTCCTTGATCGGGGGCGCGAAACACCGAGGAATGCAATACCGGAGAGACCACTGCGTCGATCCTTGATCCGACGCGTCTCGCGGGGAACTAAGAATGAACACTCGGACGTGGTCCGAGTCGAATCAAGAACTTGTTCTTTGTACAGGGTGTAAAGAAATTATGTAGAGGGTGTAAGAATTATAACGAGACTCTTAGGGATGGGTGGATAACCGGCTGATCCCTCAATCTGATTTTATTCCTTCAGGATTTTCAATGTTTTCGTATTTTACGTAGATTAAATCAAATTTTAAAAATCTATATCGAGAAAAGAAAACAGTGTTAAAATGCGGATTGAATTAGCTTAGCACACCTGATTTTTTGTCATCCACAATAACAGCAATATTGTAATTACTAGACTGCAGATCTTTATGCATTTATGAAGAAATTGGTTAGGCGAAATATTTTAATGTAACAAAGTCGTCAAAGGATGAAATCAATTTTTATGTTATTTCTACTTCCCACAATCAATGCAACACATTTTTATTTTGCATGAAGATCCGCTGTCTAGTAATTATTCAATCCAATAGTGATTGACGAAAGAGTAAAATCACTAATTTTTCCGACCCGTAAAAAATACAGAAGAAACCATCGGTCAAAATTCAATCGTTCTATTAAAAAATATAAATAAAATCAGTTTGATAATGAAAAAATTTTACTATAATTTTTTGAGAGAACGATTGGGTTTTGACCGATGGTTCCTGTTGCACTTTTTATCCTTATGATGAATAGAACACGATGCGATCAAAATAAATTGTTGACCTTTCGACCTTGAAATGCAAAATTCTTTTAAAATATAATTTTGAAACTTGGATGTACGTTTCTCGATCTCTCAGATCCATTTCGTGGAAAGTATCATTCCCACTGACCGTGTCAGGGATTCCTCAGATAAAATCCCACCCTTGAGCTAGAGGGTGGGGGATGGTCTATGCCTGTTTGACACTTTCGTCGGCGAGATACAAACGTCGGGAACAGGCGCACCTCACAGGGAAGTTTGAGAAGGGTCCAGAAGACCGGGACTTCCCGGTGCGAAGATCGAATTCTTCGATTAACCAGGAACGTGACTCGAGGTTAATGAAGAAACAAGTCCTGAGGAAAAACCTGAACTACATTCATACATCTACTCTTCACATTTAAGGTTTCATTTCAGAATCTTCACTGAAGAAATTGTTAATAATTAGACTGCGGATCTTTATGCAAAATAAAAAATGTTTGCATTGATTGCAAGACACAGGAGTGAAATAAAAATTTCTTTCTTCTTTTAATTGTCTGATTAAGCTGAAACCAACCTTAAATCTTTTTATATTTACACTGCTTTAAATTCTGCTTACCCATTTTTGTCATAAATACATAAAATCCGCAGTTTGATTATTCAGATTCAGCGCCGAACGTCCTCAAAGCCGCAACCAAAACCGATTAAGCGAGAGGAATTGCAGCGCACGCAAGGTTGCAAGGCTGCAATTACCGATCCGAAAGAAATGCAACCTGTCTTCGACGCTGTCAGACTGGCTTCTTGCGCCCGGAGCGCAACGACTCGCGAAAAAATGCGAATGCGAGTGCCGGCACTTCCGCGCGAAAACCGCTACAGTGACCGAGTTACGCGCGAAACGAGTTCCGAAGTTTCCGATAATTACTCGCTCGAGCCGGCGCGTAACGTCGGTCGGCAATCATGTTCGATCTATTCGTTCCCGCGGCGCGACGTTTCAATTAAACTCCGCAGAAACCGCAAGTCGGGATTCGAGCGAGTGTGTATGCCGACGCATAATTTCCCTAATTGCCGGGCCCGTTTACCAACCGCTTCAGGAATCGCTGCAGAGGCGTCCTGTCGCCAAGCTATTTTGAATTTAAAGTCTGTGTTACAATAACTTCTCAAAACTTACACACCTTCTAGTAATAAGTGAACCTCAACGTTTCTAATTAGACTGCGCATCTTTATACAAAATTAAAATTGTCTGCATCGATTGCAAGAAATAGAAACCAAACAGAATGGTATTTCTTCCCTTATAATAATTTTAACCCTTAGCAGCCGACCATTAAAAATTGTTGTACCATTCTCCACAATATTGTTTACATTATTAAATATGTTGGTATCCAATCAATTACTACACACTTAATTATTGTATAAGGCAATATATCAATTTCATATCCATACAATGAAAAAAAATCATATACAATGGAATCATTCTAGGTCGGGAGAAATGTCTAATTTTCAAGTTAAAATAGCTTCGACTGCAAAGGGTTAATAGATGAGAGATCATAAATATACATCTTCAATTTTGAAAATTTTCCTACAATTTTTAATTTCATCTACTCAATTTTGCTATAAATTCATAAAGATCCACAGTCTATTTATAATTTTTTTCCTCGAAACAGTTGGGGAATGAAATTTTTTTTAATGCGGCTGTGTTATACAATCTTCGGGGAATATGAGAATATTTTTTGTTTCAAGATTTTCTTAAATTCTGAGCCCGTGCGTGTAAAAATGTGAGGGACTGTCCGAAATAAACGCTTACCGGTGCAGCGCCGCCATTTTGTGCAGTAAAAAGGCGAAAAAAATTCCGACATTCTTCAAAGTCTGTATAATAAAACTGGAATAAAAAGTTCTCCATTCGCGCGATCATTCTTGCAATCAAAAATTCCAGACTCAACATCCGCTAGGGAGTGTTGGATCATAGGGGTAGTTTCTGTGCACTAGACAATTTTTTGAGATGCTACGTCATCGCATTATTTCTACAATATTCTCCGATCTTGAAACTACAGAAAAAGAATTTTTTCAAAATGTCCAAAATAACGCCCACGGGAATTGTTCTTTTCAGAGGTCGAGTAGAAAAATTCGATTCTGACTGAATTCTGATTTTTCGCTGGAGAGGAGAGAGCCGCCCCTAAGTCTCGCGGGGTGTGGGAAGCAACTGGGGACGACAGTGCGTTTTCCCCGCGAGATGTCGCGAGTCGCGGAGAGGAAACTTTTCACCGGTCGCGAATATTCCCCGGCCACAAATTGCGATCCATTCAGGATTATTTGGAATTCGCGGAAAGTTTCTCTCTGCTGCAAGTGGTTCTCTAGTTGGGTGTGGGCGACCGAGTTCAATCAAGTCGAGTCTTTCCTATCCCCGGCGTTCCCAGCCCTTATCCGTCTCTGCTTTCTGGCTCTCTTCTCCGCCGGGTTCTCCGACGGGCGTAAAGCAGTCAAGTTATCCATCGGCCGACTTTCTTCTTCGGGGTGTTTGTCGTTGCGACGACACGCCTAACTCAATCCCGCACAGCCTCTCTCTCTCTATCTCTCACTTTGCTTATTACGCTGTTTCATTCCGTCGCATCTCCGAGAGTTCCTTCGCGCGAAAAGAGGAGAAATCGACCGGGAAAGGGCACACGCGTATAATCACGCGAGAATAAGGCTGCAATGAGGACGCGACCGTTTCTGAATCCCCGTGAAATTGCTGGGGGATCGAGCAGAGAGCTTCTGAATGGACGCAATCGCGGAAAAATGTCTAGTCACGTTTACGCTGGACCCTGAAGACGGGAATGTCGGACATGCGAGAAATGAAACACGGAGAAATCCACCCCCTGCAAGTAAATAATATTATTCAGCGCGTTGATTCGAACCGGTCTCGTCGGGGATCGAAATTATTTTCCGAGGGAAATTTTTAGCGCCTTAGACCAGATCGATACACCGGTTTACGGGTTCTAGTATTTTCAATTTTTAATATCAAGCATATAAATGTACAAATTCCAGTTTCCAATATTTTTAAAAGTCCTCTGGAAAAATTGTCTTTCAGCAGCTAAAAATGAAACATGGAGAAATCTACCCCCTGCAAATAGACAGCGGATATTTATGCAAAATAAACATCACCAACGTAAATTGCAACAAACTGGAGTGAAATAGAAATTTATTTTCTTTCTTAATACATTAAATGGGTCGAAAATGATGTAACAGTATTTTTAAATTCTTCCAATATTATTACTGTTTTAAATTACATCTGTTTATTTTTGTCATAAATGCATAAAACCCGCTGTCGATAAATAATATTATTCGGCGCGTTGCTTCTAACCATTCGTTGTGGATCGAAAATATTTTCCGAGGGAAATTCTTAGCACCTTAGACGAGATCCATACTGACAAATAATGGGGTCTATGTTGAATTTTTAATTTCCAGTATAAATGTACAAATTCCAGTATTTTTGAGAATCGTCTGAAAAATTGTCTATCCCGGTCAGCGATAACGCGGGAAAGAACCGGTGGCGATAAAACGAATTCAAATGAATGCGGGGACCAGTGGATAACAGGGCTACATAATATTTTCGCTAAGCACTCTCCGGCGAGCTGTCAGACCTGCAACGATTTGTAGCTCATTTACGCGACCGAAGAGCTTAATTCGGTTGAGCTATTAACCGTGGCACAATGGTTTCGTTGATTTAGTTACATTGCTGCAGGCGAGATGCGGAGGGGGAGAGAGAGAAAGAGAGAGAGAGAGAGAGAGATAGACAGTTGGAGAGAGGGGATGGTAAAAGGGAGAATAGCTGTTCGAAGCTTCAAGTGGCGGGACTGGCTCGGAAACGCAGATCCGCCGGGCTCGAACGGTAAACACGCGTTTGTTGACTTGATAAAATAATCTGATCGACCGTAACGCGCCGGTTGAATGCGACCGTTCTGTCGAACGCATGAAAATTATGCGTTCTCTGTGGCGAAACAAGTCCCATTCTGCCCGGCGGCCTGATCGTCAATAGCCGGCATTAATTGTGCGCCGATCGGACTCGTACCAAACAGTCTCGAACCGGTTTCCGTGAAATCCGTTGTTGAACGGCTTCCCTGTCGTCGTCAACGATGCTGGTGTTCCCAGGCAAATGTTGCCTTAAAGGAAACCGCACGGAGCTACCGAACGGGGATCTACAACAACGGCAATCGCTCTACCGATTAATACGAGTACCAAACATTTATGATAGATCTATCAGCCGCGGTGCGCTAAGTGCACCGAATCGCACCGACAAAGCTGACTGCGCCATAGTTCCCTTCGGCTTCCCGGCAGACACTAAGGGATACCACCCCTCCTCCCTCCACCGAACACCGTAAACGAGGTTATGCTCGAGACCGACAAGGGATTTCAAGGAAATCAAGCGCAGCCACGCTGCTCTGCTACTGCTGCTGAAATATCTAATTAAAGAAATATCTAACTGGAACTGTAATACTAATGGTACCTTGTCTTTCACAGAGATTCCGTTGCGTTTAATTAATGACGCTTTTATGGAACAATTAGGTATACCTGACGGGAGCTTCATATACAGGGAAATTCATCCACTTAGTCTCGTTTGTGACCTCTCTCTCTCTCTTGGTGCGTTCGCAGTCGATTAAATTCAATTCTTGGCGCTTAATAGTCCTACAGAGGTTTCTGATCCAGTTTCTCTGAGCTACTACGAAGTGGAAAAATATCGGAGAGGAAAGTGAATGATGGGCTGAGAAAGTGGAGGCTCTGAGCTGTAAAATGAGACCAATTTTGTTATTCTACTACTTTTTTAAACGAAATTATCGTGTTAACACTAAAAGCGATTAAAATTTTTAACGGAATTATCGTATTAACAGTAAAAGCAATTAAAATTTTGTGCAATTTTTATCTCAATATGTGCTTGGATAAAAAAATCAATTTCCACGTAAGCAACTTCATGATTTCAGAATAATTGTAAAATGAAAAATATAAAACCGATCGTTTGACCGGCAGTGGTTTAGTGGTAAAATTTGCCAAGAATTTTGTATTGTGCAGGTACGAAAAATAGGGGAAGTTTGTAAAGGTGGAGTCGAAGACACATTTACGAATCGAGAACGTTTGAAAGAGGAGCCGTAGAGACGTATGCGAGGTTCCAGGAAAAAAATGAAAGGGAACAGAGGAAAAGTGGGCGGAGAAAAGGGACGGATGGGAAGGGACTCGAAAGATTTCTGTTATTTGACGTAATGATCCCCGTGGAATGCGACGAACGCAGTCGGGAGAATATTTTCTTGGCAAGGCAATTTTACCTGGCCTCCTCCTCCACCTTTCTTACCCTATTTCCTCTCCCTTCCGGGACCTGTCATCGATCCAACAGGGAACGAAGCGAAAATTCCACACGCCGCCTTCGAACGAATTTTCTTCTAACCCTCTCTCTCTTTCTCTCCCTCTCTTTCACGCTTTCCTGCCGTGCTAATAGAAGAAACAATGGGCGAGTATGGCTAGAGAAAAAATTAAAATTCCACGACTGACCGAGCTGGTGATTAAAAATACCGAAGGATAGCTCGCATAACTTCGGCCAGATCAGGGGATTGGCTTGAGGGGATTACCCTCTCTCTGCCTTGACCGAATTAGTCACGCGACGTCGTGACACGTGCACAATGGAAAAGTGGGGGTAATCGTGAGCCTCTGTAATTTAAAAATTCATTCAATGTTATTGTATATTTACTATATCTGGCTGCTCAAGAGTTGTTACAATCAATTTACTAATTCCTTTTCCCCTTTAATCGCATCTGAAAATTCTGAAAAAATCTGGGACATTCGCCAGGTCCTGCACCACATTCGAGAATTTTTTCCGATTTTTTGGATGCAAACTCTGATCGTAAAAAATGCAGAAAGTAGTAATTTTGTATGAAATCTAGTTTACTAATTCCTCAAAGAGCCTAGCCGTTTGGCTGTAACGAAAAATTACTTCTTTCCCATTTAATCACACCTGGACAATCTGAAAAAAATCTGGGACATTCAGCAGGTCTTGCACCACATTCGAGAATTTTTTCCGACTTTTTGGATGCAGACTCTGATCGTAAAAAATACAGAAATTAGTAATTTTACATAATTCCTCAAAGAGCCTAGTCGTTTGGCTGTAACGAAAAATTACGTTTTCCCCATTTAATAGCACCTGAAAATTCTGAAAAAATTCTGGGACATTCACCAGACCGTGCCTCCAATTCAAGAATTTTTTCCGAAATTTCTACTGCAAACTCTGATCGTAAAAAATGCATAAAATTGTAATTCTGCACGAGGTCCAGTAATTACGAGTTGATTCGAAACAGAATATCCTGGAAAATTGCGAGGTCGATTACAAGGTTATCGGACGTCGCCGAAAATTTGGGTACGGCCGGAAAGGGTTAAGGGTCGCGTGTACCCCGCGGTAAACAGAGATGGGCCGGAGCGTGCGGCCGTTGTAAACTTTTAAAACATCCTTCAATCGAACAGAGTGCCGTCGTCGAGTTTTCCGGTAAAGGCGAAACGCGGTACACCGCCGCGTACTCTCCAATATTGCCGGAGAAAAATACTTCGCCTAACCAAATTACTCACCGCCCGACCCCGGCCCATCGTTTCCCGATAAACGCGCGAAGAGAAACCCTTGCGTCGAAAATCTACCGTGTGAAAAACAGAGAGAGAGCGGAGAGAGAGAGCGGAGAGAGAGAGCCATCGTCGAGGAATAGATATCGGCTCCTTTTAATCGGGAAAAGTGCTGCTCTCTTCCCTCTAAGATTTATAAGCAGCCCCACAGACGTTTCACTCTTTTCTCTCCGGGAGCTTCCGGCAGGGACGGGGGTAATGATTACAGTTTGATTCGTGGTACAAGCTTTCGGTGGTTCCGCAGCCCAAACAAATGATCTCTCCCTCTCTTTCTGTCACTGCGAGGTTGACGAGCGAGAGGGCGAAAAACCGGGAACGCAACACGGCGAAAGTTATCGCCCGGGAACGAGATAATAGGGAGAGAGAGGAGATCCTACGGCGATAACCGTCAATCATCATTTTCTTACGGGGCAATCGTAACCGGATGTCTCTCCCAGCTAAAAGCTCGCAGAAAAAGTAATTGCCTTTTCCAGCCGCGAGATGCAACCGAACAAAAGACGACCCCCCTGGTTTTCTCGCGAAACACAATGCAAGAAATTCTACAGGGCTCTAACCCTTCTGCATTAGAGATTGTAGAGGTGAGACAATGTCATTAAAAGGGTTCATCGTATCAGGAATTGTTGTTTCAATTTTTAATAGAGGGTCGCCGCAATATTGCCGAGGAAATTGAACGCGATTTTTCTTCGGGTGAATTTTTTTTTTAAAGTTTCATGTACGGAGTGTGATAACGTATGGCTGGTTTATTGACAGGCGATATTGCTTTTCTTGAAAAAATGATCAAAGACGCCGGGATCGGAGAGCTGCGAGAAGAATTTTAGCAATTTGTCTGGCGGAAGGGTATTAATGGAATTTTCGGCGAGTATGATACGTGTAAAGGAAACTTGGACACGCTTTTAATGTGAGAATGTTAATAAAAGCAATCTGATCACCTGACTCGACGATATGGATTAGGATTGCTGTTAGTACAAAATTTGATGGAGGAATCTGGAGAGTCATATGTTACATTTTCAAAAATAATTAAGTTCCATTAAAATCATTAAGAACATCCCCGCAGTCTGGCTATGTGTTACTGATTGTCAGAGAGCAGTTTACAGTCGCAGAAGTTCTCGGCAAGCAACGTCAAGATAAGGTAAAGACCTGATGGTGTCGGTGGCCAATCACGCAAAGTGGCTTCTGTCGTTGACTTCCGGTACACCTGTGAACGCAACTCGACTCCACGCGAGCGCATCCATGCACACGTGGACGCGCACGCAAGGCAGTGCGTACAAACGCGGGCAATTCCGCGCGCGCGCGACTACGCGACCGCAAATATTTACGCGCGCTATGTGCACGATATAAACGGTCGGGAAGGTATCTCGATGCGAGCCTCCATTATCGAGCGAGCTAGAGAGACAGGGAGACCGAAGATTGGTAGACCGAGACAGTGGGAGACCTTCAGAAATTGGGGAATCCTCAGAAAAATTGGAGTACCTTCAAAAACTGGGGTATTTTCAAAAATTGAGGGAGCGAAGAAATGAAAAGACCTTCAGAAATTGGGAGACCTTCAGAAATTGTAAGACCTTCAGAAATTGGGGAACCTTCAAAAATTGGGGTATTTTCAAAAATTGAGGGAGCGAAAAAATGGAAAGACCTTCAGAAATTGTAAGACCTTCAGAAATTGGGGAATCGAAAAAATGGGGAGATCTTCAGAAATTGGGAGAGCGAAAAAGTGGGGTGATCTTCAGAAATTGAGGTACCATCAAAAATTGGGGGAGAGAAATAATGGGGTGACTTTCAGAAATTGGGGTACCTTCCAAAATTGAAGACCGAGAGGAACTGAGAGAGATTGGGAGAGTGGGAAACCGAGAAATTGGGAGACCATGCATTGGGAGACAAATACATTGGGAGAACAATACATTGGGAGAACAATAAATTGGGAAAATAATACATTAGGAGACCAATAAATTGGGAAAACAATACATTGGGAGACCAATGCATTCGGAGACCAATACATTCGGAGACTGGGAGGGACTGAGAAACCAATAAAAAAGAACCCTCGAAGAAAACAGCCATATCTCCGACAATAGTCATCTTCTTCCACCGTAAAAATGGCAAAAGCTACTCCAAAATATGCTCTTCCACATCCAAAAAGATTCACTCCGAAACATTCATGGTTCCGAATATAAAAATTTCGTTCCAGAGCGACGATTTTTGTGAAGATCGTCCCGAATTACGAATTTCAACCAGCTACTGACAAAATGGCCCCGTGGGCCAGAATTGCACTCACATTTTACTTTCTTCTCTTTTCAGCGAAACGATAAGTCATCGGGAAACATTCTCTCCGTTGATATGGAAATCGCGACGCGACTCCTCCATTCATGCAAGCACTACAGTGCCCTAAAATCTTTCGTACCCTCTCATCGGCCCTCTATTCGAGGAGATATTCTGGAGAGAGACTACTTTACGGCCGCTATAAATTTGAATTTTATCGGCCGCTACTAATTGGAATGCGCCGCCTCGCCGACTATGTTTTCTTATAAACCTACCGGACGCCGGCTTTTATCGGGTTTATAGGTGCAGCCCTGTTGGCCATTCGTTCCGTGGGAAATTCCTGTCTTGACGAAGAAGAATCGGGAGACATCGATGCTGGCGGAGGCGTTGGAAGGATTGAGCAATTCGATCAGTAGATTGATTCATTAAAATGATGAACGAACAGAATTTGATCTAACTCCTCTCGCGATTAACCTTCGAACTAAACATAGTTGATGATGTTTAGGACAACTGCTTTAGTTATCAATGTTTTTAAAACAAAGTTTTGTAGGTACTCTTTGCAGATATGTTAGTTTTCATTCTAATGCAACAGTTGTTCGTTTTATTTAATTGCCAAAAACTGAAACAGATACTGCACTGTTCTCGTGTTCAACTTTTCGAAGCCCATCGATGGAACCGTCCCTTTTCTCGATGGTGGGAACCAAGGGACACCTAGTTAAGGCTTTACGACGCAGCAAAACGGTGCAAAGGGGTTGGTCGGGATTCCTCGGGCAAATGTGATTGTCAGTGGAAGCAACAGCAACATTCTGAAGCCGTGGCTCGGCCACTTTCAAACAATTTTCCCTGTGTTTCCCTTCCTCGGAGATTCCGTGCCCGACGTCAAAGGATAAATTACATTAGCCTCTAAGCAACAGACTGTCGGGTAGAGAGAGAGAGAGAGAGCTACCCCCGGAAACAAGGGCCTGGAGGCCATTTCAATTTAGTCCGGGGAGTCATTAAATCGACCAGGTGCGCGACGGGAAAGAGAGGTTGCAAGACGGGGACCGTCCTTTCACCTGTCGCGTGCGGCTTTCTGGTAACGAACAGGCAAGTCCACCTAGCCCTCGCCAATTTCTATCCTCCCTCTCTCTTGCACTGTCTTCTTCTCTTCTTTCCCTTTCGCTCTCTCCCATCCCTTCAACCTCAAAATAATTTTACATTTTGTATCAGTTCGAAATGTGCAGGGTGTAAAGAAATGTTTGGTCTTGATGAAGATCAAGGTCTTGGTGAAAATCAAAGCTTGGTGAAGATCACAGTAAAAAAAGTTACCGCAAAATTGACATTGACCTTCAATTTCAAAGTAAAATTTTTTTTATTGCATTGATGTATATATACAATGCAGTGGCTAAATTAACCTTGCCAATTTCCATCCTCCCTCACTCTCTTTCCCTATCGCTCTCCGAGCCCTTCGGCCTCAAGGTAATTTTGCTCAGTTCAAAATGTGCAAGGTGTAATGAAATGTGCTCATAATTACGAAGGTGGTCTAAATCATATAAGTATTTCTTATTTCAAGCTATTTAAAGGAAAAGGATATTTACTTACAGGATGTAATTTTTACAATGTCGTAAAAATTACATAGAATTAATTTAGCTTTACATCTTTGGATCGATGAAGATCTGTAGAAAGCTTCCACAAAATTGATCTTGATCATCAACCTCAAGGTCAAATTTTTGTTTTATTGTATTGACGCATATAATACAGTGGCTAAAATGGCTTATTATGGTTCAATGCGCTCTCTCTCTTTTTCCCTCTCTCCTGCTTCCCTTTCGCCTCCCGCCTCCCGAGTACAATGAGTTACCAGCAGCCCGGCCTGACCACAAATACGCTGAATATGCATGAGGCCCTCCGCTATCGTGTACGAACGTCCTCGAATTAGGTTTCCCGCAGGTTCTTCGAGTCCTGTTCGCCATTGGTGCTCTAGCCACTCCAGAGACTCTCTAGTCACCTCTCATATCTTCGCCTCGAGGGCCAAGTCGAGCCTCTGTCATGCTTTTCCGCACGTACCCCTTTAGGCGGACCGAATTCGAGGGTCTCTTCGACGAAGAGAATCGATAGGTCGACATCGAACCCGATAGTCGGTGAATAGACCAGCGACGACGCCCAGGAAAAAAACCGGTCCGATGGGAACAAAGAACCTGGAAGTGTTACGGATACGGTCGATGCGCCGGATGCTCCGATAGACGGGAATTCGGCGTTCACAAAATTTTGCCATGCTGGAAGAACCTTTATTGCACCTTCCCGAAGTCTCGATAATTCCGTCCGCTAAGTGGCTTTCCCGAATTCCGGAAATTAAGCGTAGCGGTCATACGAAGGTCATTGACATACATATGTATTCATTTTTAATTAGGCGTAATGGTCATATGAAGGTCATTGACATTTTTCAAAATACCTTGTTGATTATCAATTTTTCGGACATATCCTCCCAGTACCTTTTTATGCAGAATAGCGAGAAGAATCAAATTGAGTAAGCATCTATTTGAGAAAATGTCGACGTCCTTCATATGACCCTTAGGCCTCCAACCGGGGGAAAACGATTGACACCATCTTCTAGCCCTTCAGGAGCCATTCATCTTTCCCCTGACTTCGACCGAAACAAAGATACAGCTTGTTAAACTCATAAACTTGACATCAACCTGATATCAACCTGGCATCAACTATCGCGAAGCTTGTCGCAATTTTTCTAGAACACTTTTGCCAGTTTGTTCATCATGGGAGAAAGATTATGCAGAATTAGAGGAACAGCTTTCTGGCCAACGAAACGTAACGGCCACCATCTGCAACGATGAAAAGAAAACATGCTCCCCTCGGTTTCTCACGTATTACACGCGATTCCTATCCGGAAGTAGTCGGGGAAGATAATACACCGGTGGAATTCTCACGTTGAATAAGATGTAATCAGAGTTTCCTGTTCCACAACTTTTTCCTTCTTTTTTTTTTCCTCTCGTCGCAGAAGACCAGCGAAAAGCAACGAAAGCTCCGATCGTATCTCGGAACGTTGACGAATTCCGCCTTTCCGAAGTGAACGTCGTAAACGAGAATCGATCCCGCTTCGCCGTCCTCCGACAACACCTTTTACGATGCAATTATGCTATTGTATCGATTATTAATGATCGCTCGGTGACGCCGAGGAACGTGTTATTCGAGCATTGTGGGGAACGGGCGCAAACGTTTCGGAGCGTGCAAATTAATTAATGATAGATTAGAACACGATTCGAAAAATGAAATTCAGTTAATTCATCCCTTAATCATCTTTTTCCGTTGAATATAATATTCGCAGACTTTTTGTTCTTTCCATCGTTTCGCATTTTCATAAATGCATCAAAATCTAGTTATCAATTTTGATGAAAAGTTTGTTCGGTTTTATCCACAATTTTAGTTTCACGAACATTCACTCGTCTCCAAACCTGAAATATTAAAATTATTAGAAATTTTATTAATCAGAATTTCTAGCTATTAGGAAGTACAATAATAGATCTACATTTTCGAAAATATTTTTTATGCAATCCTTTGAACTACGAACAACATTTTCTGTAATATTGAGAAACAAAATGGCGTCTTCGCTTACCGATCGATTTCAAACACGCGGATTAATTATTAAAATTTTCCGGACACCGAATAAATCATCAACGTTCCCCGCGACTAATAATTTTTCGGCGATAAAATGAATCTCGCACGTAACGCATTCATACGTCAATCAACCACTCGAAACCTGCCATTGCCATTCATTACACAAATTTCAGCCATTAAATGAAACGAATTCATTTAACCGGTGAAAAAAAGATCAGCCACATTTTACAACAAAGCTCCCAGGGAACAAGCCGCGCAACAATGGGCTACAGAGAACAATAACGACCCTAATCAATTGTTTCGAATGAGATAACTCAATCTATTCACCGGAGAGAAAATCGAAGAGCAACGAAACTTGTCGGTTGTGCCCGATACTTATGGCGGTGGTTGCAGAAAAATGGCGGGCTTCTGGAAAACCTGGAGCGATACGATCGATCACCGACAGATTTTCGCGTGCGAATTCCTATCAGTATGCCAAGTGGTTGCGGGAAAAGAAAAATATTTTCTACGCGTTGTTTCAATAGCAAAAAATAAGATTGAATATTAGGTGAAAATGCTTAAATTTATTTGTAGGACAATAAGACTCAATAGAACCTCATTAAAGTTAAAAATTATATGTATTTACTGTATTAATTAGGGTTATTTTAATGGGGTGATATTTAAATTTTTAAAACTTTGAATAGTCATAAATCAATATAAATGAAATGTTTTAAATTAGGAGAACTATCCTTAAGGGATAACAGAATTATATTTTTAAAAAAGTAAATATGTATTTGATGTATATTAATTAAATAGTCATAAATTATGGTAAATGAAATGTTTTAAATTAAGAAAATTACCCTTAGGGGATAACAGAATTATATCTTTAAAAAAGTAAATATGTATTTGATGTATATTAATTAAATAGTCATAAATTATGGTAAGTGAAATGTTTTAAATTAGGAAAATTACCTTCAGGAATAACAACACCTTTAAAAAATTTAGAAAGATTTTAAAATTCGAAATAAATACTGATATAAATATTTGAAATAAATATTGTGAATAAATACTCGAAGTAAATATTTGATACAAATTTGCATCTGTTTAAAAAACCGTCCCGAGAACCCGATGGCGTACATATTTATAGGGAACACGTAGCTGCGAACCATTGGGAACGTACCATGGAATCCGCGCCAGTAAAACCAATATCGGGCGTTCGGTTATCTACATATTGCGGATACAGCAACATTCTATAAATAATCCGTGCAGTCAGTGATGGGACGTACAGCTATGGGAAAAAATAGAAGGTCCTGCGAGAGGCTGGTTGGCTCATCCTCGAATAATGCTATCGCGGATCCGTGCGAGTTTCACATTATTCTTCGGATAAATAACTTGACATTGGAACGTGCGACACGACGCGAAAATCTGCGGAATTTTCGCGCGGAGATCCGCCGTGACGAAACTGGGAAAAACGTTGCTAAACTTCCTTCCGACGGTCGCTACCACTGGTTGACTATCTGAATTATTAAAATGTTTTAAACACACCTCGTGTATGAAATATTAAAATAATTAAAGTCTCATGGACCTGTATGCTGTGTTTCATATGCTGATTTCTTAGATCCTGTGCTTCTACTATCATTAAGGGATGAAATTAATTTTTAATTCTCTTCTGTTTCCCACAATCAATGCAGAACATTTTTATTTTGTGTCGAAATGAGCTTTCAGTGCTTTTAAAAGCATGTTTCACTCGCACGTCTCTAAACAGTGGAAATCGCAATGCACTTCGGACGCAGTTGTACACCGAAATGCGAGAAAGAGCGTCCGGAAAATCGTGTCGTTTGAGCAACCCTGAACCGAGGGCAAATATTGTGGGCGAAGAGCGGTGGGTGTCGTTTACTCAGTCGGAAAAACATGGTAGCCGATCGGTTGCTATTGGATCGTGGTGCTCTAACTTCTGGCATTCGCTTGGCTCGAACCACTACTCCATGTAATAATTAGACCTACGAATCATCCCTTACAAATCCCACCCGAACAGATCCGAGACAAAACGCCACTAATAATAGCCAGACTATAATTTAAAACAACTTCCACTTTATACTTTAAAACAACTTGTATTTAATTTCTTAGCTCTAATAGTCAGACCAACGAATGAAAACACGACACCACACCATAATTAAAAACAATTTTCACATTATTATTCTAATTCTGCCACACTATAATTGAAAACAATTTTGACATTATTTTTGTAATTCTTAACTTCTTCACAATCTTCAAAACAATTTTCAAGGGTCACAGGAATTTGTAAACATTTTTTAAAAATTGTCAGCATTAATTCCATGCATAAAATGGTTGTGTTCTGTGAAAATAGGGGTTAGAGCGCACAGAAAATTTCGGGCGAGATCAAGGTGTGCAAATCTGCAGATAAGTTGTCTCACAGTAAGAATCATACTAAATCCGTCTCTCTCTCGGCGCGAAATTCCAAGACGGAAATCTTTTCTTTTCCCTCCACGACGTTTGTATCTCCGCGCCACCCTTGTATAAATATTTGCTCGTCCGCGGTTACTTTAACACGGCGCGCTTACTATCAGCTCGGTGCATATGAAATTTTCTTCTTGTGCACACGGTATGCGCCTCGCGAGACTCGGCACAGCCATGTGCAGGTGGCTATACATATAGATTATATAGATTAACCCTCGCACGCTTTCCAGAAATAGCCTTGCGCCGTGTGTTTCATTCATAATCCCATATTTCCAACGAATCCGCGAACTGCGGTACAACCTCGGTAGTCGCACGGAGCGGAAATGAGAAAGCCAACTGTGCGAAACCTTCCACTGTGTCTACGAATTCGAACAATGTCTTCCGCACACGTATTCTACATTTGTACTTACAGACAATGTGAGGAATGAACAATTCTTGAAGAAAGAAAAATTTTTTGGATGTGGAGAACCAAAATGCTACGTGTATGAGTTCAAACAAATTCTTCTGCACATATATTCTACGTGTTCTTACAGGAAATCTGGAAAATGAAAAATTTTTTGGAGATGGAAAATCAAAATACTGAGTGCAAGAAACCTTGCACTATGTCTACGAGTTCGAAGAAATTTTTCTGCACTCATTTTCTACATGTGTTCTTACAGAAAATGTGAAAAATGAAAAATTTTTCGGGAGTGAAACACCAAAATATTAAGTGCAAGAAACCATCCACTACGTCTACGAATTTAAACAAATTCTTCTGCACACATATTCTATACGTGTACTTACAGAAAATGTGAGAAATTTTTTGGAGCTGGAAAATTAAAATACTGAGTGCAAGAAACCTTCCACTATGTCTACGAATTCGAAGAAATTTTTCTACACTCATTTTCTACATGTGTTCTTACAGAAAATGTGAAAAATGAAAAATTTTTCGGGAGTGAAACACCAAAATATTAAGTGCAAGAAACCATCCACTATGTCTACGAATTTAAACAAATTCTTCTGCACAAATATTCTATACGTGTACTTACAGAAAATATGAGAAATTGTTTGGAGATGGAAAATCAAAATACCGAATGCAAATAAGCTGAGATTTGACGGCATCTTTTGGGTAAAAATGGTCGTTTTGAGCGCGCATTGTCTATTTGATCCTTGTCCTCAGCCCACGGATCTCGGCCCACGGTGTTTGCTGCGTTCGCATGCGACTATCCCGAGTCAAAGGGACAAAGGGCCCACGCGACTTTCGAACCCTAGTCCGCGAACAACGGAGAGTTTCCGTGTTTTGTCTGCGGATGCCGTCGACGTCGCAGACGCACCGATTTCTTTTGTAACGTGGGCGGTTTTATTCGCCGGAAGTCAAATAGACGTTCCCTGCCGGACTCTTTGAGTTTTCGGTTTCGATTTAAAATCCATCCCCCCTCTTTCGCCCTCAAGGGACTCGTAAATATTTGCCGACGTCGAAAGCGTTTCACTCGAGACGCTTCCGCGTTGACGTTTGCTATGCTCCGTTCAATATTTGGCTTTTCGCGGCTACCGCGCGCCTTATGCGTCGATTAAGTCCACAACCGACGAGAAATCCCCGCCGGATTAATAACAGTGCATGCTGGGAGGATCTGCCATTCTACCCCGCCATATTGAATCGCTGTGTACCGTATACTGTAGAAGCCGTTCTGCGCCGCCAACAACCGCCGGAACTATTTTTGTCTCTTAAATAATGACTCCCTTATGCATTTATACAGGATAATGCGTATAGCATCAGTGACGTATTTTACCATAAGTAGATGATGCAAAATTAGTAATAGTAATTTATGCAAAATTGTCGGAATTAATTGTAAGGAGACTTAAAATTTTAACCCTTAACAATCGAATGATGATTCTGAGAGAAACGCCACTAAAAATTGCTGTACCATTATTCAAAATATTGTATCGAATCAATTACTAAACATTTAGGTATTGTATGAGGTATTATACCAATTTCGTATCCATAAAATTTTAAAAATCATCGGTAATGGAAATATTCTAGGTCGGAAAAATGTTTAATTTTCGAGCTAAAATATCTCCGCAAAGGGTTGATAAATTGAGAATTTAGATATTTTTTCACTGCTTGAAATTTCGAAACTGCTTGCACAAAATTGGCAATACAGCCATGGGAAATTTTCTACACCCGTTCCCGATTCCATTATGAAGTAATGAAAATTGGGATTTGTTTAAAGGTAAAGTCTGTACCCGGAATTCATTTTACTTCTGCTTGAACGCCATCGCCCAGTTCCCGATTTTCCTTTCGAGCAACGAAACTGTATAGATTTTGTCCGAGCGAAAATGGCGCGTGTGTGGAACCGACGCAAAACCGGAATGCAGTGTATAAATTCTCCGAGGAATGCTCTCATGCTTTCAATTATTCCGAAAACAGAAATTGGAAATTCTGGTGGCTATTTGTTTCCGTTCCGAGAAAGGACATTGTCCCGGTATTTTATTTCACTTCCAAGCAATAAAATCGTACATAGTTTGTTTGGTTTAAAAAATTGCTCTAGAATGCTGGTACCGTTTGAATTATTATAGAAATTCCCAGAGATTTTATGGCTCCGATGAAGATTATTTACGAAGATTTATAGGTTTTTAGCGGTGCCAATAAACTGTGGTTCTTGATGGACTCGTTTGTCTAATTGCAGAAGTGGAAATACGAAATTAAATTAGGAATCTGATCGCGTGTCGGGATGAATTTATTTTTCCCGTTTTCGAAGAGCGATGTTCGGTATGACGCTTTCGAGCAATGCAATTATATGCATTTTGTACTTGAGGTACGCATGCACTCGAGTGACAACGAGATTGAACTTGTCCCAACTGATTGTCAAGGGAGAATTGACAGTGTCTAGTTCATCATTAAATTTCAAGTGCTTCGGGTTCGAAACTGTTCCTTGTTAATTCGTTTGTATAGTTTCGATGATATTGCTGATGGTATTTTATTTCGAATATTTATTGAGAGAAACTTTTTTCCAAATTGGACGGATCAAATGGTTCAGAACAAGGTCCATTGATATTAGTGATTATCGAATTTATAAACGTGCTTCTGTCACGGAATGTGTAAAAAAACAATATTTCAAAAACTTTAGTATCTACAATAAATTGATTGTGATTACGATAATCACGACACTCTTCGAACATGTAAAATCATTAATAGAGATTAAATAAATCTGATTATCTATATATTGCAATAAAAATTGTACAAGACTTTACTGAAAATACTGTTCAAATTTTTGTACCGAGGAAACTACGATTTTAATTTTTGATGGATTTGTTTAACACTGTGACTAAACACTGAAACAAGTTCAGCTAATATTGACTGCAGACTGGAGATACTTAGGGGTTGAATGACGAGTTTCTACCTTGTTTGACAACTTTGCGCCACCCTCCAGTGCACCTATTCATAATGTCGTAACAACCGTACTAGTATCTATTGTGATCGTTGTATTGACGAAATAATTAAAACCACTCTGCTATGATACTATGATTTAAAGGGACTGCATATGAGCATGTTTACTTAGGCTTCTGCGAGTGCCCTAAGTCACTGTGTCACTAGACTACGGAGTTCATGCACTTACGGCAAAACACATTACACCCGGATGAGTGTAATTTCAAATATGAAGAATATTGCAGGATTTTAAGAATACGAATACATTTCTTGCAACTTAATACTAAAACTACCGAGCACTGAAAGCGATTAAAATATTTTAACCGATAAAAATTACAAGGCTCTATTTAGATTTCTGTTTCTATTTTATTTAGATTTAGAAATTTATTGAATCATTTTCCATGTAAGCAACATCATAATTTCAATAATTATAAAATTAAAATTGTAAGACCGGTTATTTGACCGGCAGTGATAGGTTTAGTGTTAATAAAACTACGACTTTCAATTAATGCAAACGATTTTTACTTTATATAAAGATCTACAGTCTAGTCATCTTACGAATGTTAAATAAAACCACTAAAGAAAGAAATTCCTATTCGGTTCCTGTGACTTGCAATTAATGCAGACATATTAATGCAGAGATATTTATTTTGCACAAAGATTCACTTTTCAACTTCTTCGGATCCTACAAATGTTAAAGTTTGCATCATATAATTACGAAAAAATACATTTCTGAAGAACAGTTTCACAGAGTGAACGCATTCGTTAATTCGCACAAAATTTCCGTGACAAACGCGCGAACAAACAATCTGTGAATCTAGTCGAACACCGGTGGGTCGTATGAAACGTCCGTCGGTGATCTGCGGTAGAATCGAGGATCTATGGATCCGGGGACGATCTCGCGGCGTCAGTAGGATCGAGAAACGACTTACCAGCGAGGCCCGCGTCGGGAGGAAGTGGTTCCCGGTGTGCGGAGTCGGTTTGCCAGGATGTAGATGAGAAATCCTCGAACAGCAACAAAAGGGCACTGGATAAACGAGCAGCCGCCTCCGCGGAACACAAAAGGGCTCGGTCACAATGTGAGCACGTAACGACACCCGGCGGCGCTCGGAAAACCCGCAGAATCGCGCCGCTCTCTTGACAGAGCAAAACAAGAGAGAGAAAGATCGAGAGAGAGACAGATAGAGAGAGAGAGAAAGAGAGAGAGCGCCGTCAGGACGCGACCGCGACACGTCAGATCGACGGTGAACCCCGGTCGTCGAACGTTGATGAACGGGGAAATTAAAACTTATTCCTTCTGGTGTCCCATAGGCGTCGGTCGCGGCACAAACGATGATTGTAAACAGAGATGGAGTAGGATGTGTATGTGTGGGTACAGAGGAAACTAGGCAAATCAGCGGCCAAAAAAACTGTTTGGTTTGGCACGCGGTCCACGAGCGGAGAGCTTCGAAGCTTTGGAAAGCAGGCGGCACCGTAAAACGGAGCAGTTTCCCGTGCGAGGCTCTGCCGGGTACTGGGGGTTCGAGCCGGGCTATCGAACGCACCTACGCGCGCTGACCAATCGGCGCCGACGCCGCGCAACACTCGGCCAATCCACGACCGAGACACACCGGCATCGCTGTACACAAGCCGGGTCACCTCTCTTGCCGCCGTAATCAAAATCCCTTCGCTGACACACGTTATATGAAAATCTACGGTCATTTTACCATTTATCCACCGAAATATTCAAGGCGTTAGACAAAAGAAATTAAAGAAAAATTCTAAGTCTATACAATCAGTAAAATAAGCCTCCGTACGCACTTTAAAACAGAATAACTTTTTTATAATTGTACCAAATGACCTGATGTTTTGTAAGCAATTGGAAGCATTGGTTTACTAAATTATCTGCAAAAAA
The DNA here is from genome assembly GCA_028455795.1 of Lasioglossum marginatum. Lineage (NCBI taxonomy): Eukaryota > Metazoa > Arthropoda > Insecta > Hymenoptera > Halictidae > Lasioglossum > Lasioglossum marginatum. The sequence goes on from CM052268.1 coordinate 7,078,488, forward strand.
GATTTTCCAAAAATTACAATTTACTAGGTTGCATGCAAAAATAAAAAAAGGATTTTTAAAAACCTTTTTATTTGGGCCCTTAATGAAAGTTTAAAATATATGTTTTGTAGATCTATGTTAGTTATACACATGCTGAATATTTCATCCAAATCGATTAACATAGCGAAGAGCTGCAAGCGGTTAAAAATGGTGAAAATCGTAGTTTTTCACGACTTTTGTTCAGTTTCTGCTTAAAATCCATAGAATCGTACTAACATAGATCTACAAAGCATATATTTTAAATGTTCATTAAGAGCATAAATAAAAAAGTTTTTAAAAATGCTTTTTTTTATATTTGCAAGCAACCTTGTAAATTGTAATTTTTGGAAAATCTTTTTTGCACATCATTTAGTAAATCAATGCTTCTAATTGCTTACGAAAAATCAGATCGTTTGGTACAATTATAAAAAAGTTATTCTGTTTTAAAGGGCGTACGGAGTCTTATTTTACTGAGTGTATACGTTTTGCATTCTCCAATCATTTTAATCAGCTAACGTATATCTTAAAATTCTGCTCATCTATCTACTTTTATATTTTTCTCATTTTAAGTTACTTCATTTTACCATTTCTCCACGGAAATATTAAAGACGTTATATAAAAAAATTGAGGGCGCAAAATTTATGCAAGATAAAAATTGTCTACGTGAATTTTCCAAAACAGGAACCAAATAGAAATTTTAAGCAGCTGAAGCTGACACAATAATAGTATTTTTAAGTTCTGTGAATCTATCTCTACTGATTTAAATTACTCATTTTTGCAATAATCAAAATCTTACCATTTCTCAACAAAAATATTAAAGACTCAAAAAATGGAAAGTGCAGAATTTTACTTTCTCTAATACTTTTAATCAGCTAACACATTTTTTAATTTTGTTGATCTAAAAATCATTCCCGACAATCTAAAAATGTTCAGATTGTGAGAAACTGGAGTGAATAAAAATCTGCAATCTAATCATAACTCATTTATTGGCCAGCGTTCCCCGCATCACTCGCCATATTTATTCATCACACTATGGGCTGTAAACATCGCAGAACGCGATCATATTTTTTTTGTACCTCGACCAGAAAATGAACCACGCTTAAATCATCCCCAATGTTTACCAACGAGCGTCATCACTACGTATTTATAGTTTTTACACACATTAATTCGCGTATTTATTCCATCGCATAATGGAGTGTAAATATCGTGGAACGCGATCGCATTTTTGTTTCGATTCGACAAGAAAATAAATCACGTTTAAATCATCCAAAATGTTTACCAACGAATTTTTGTTTCCAGCGTTCTACACTTCCACATTTGTTCGGATTTTTCTATTTGTAACCAAAAAATGTGAAAATTAAACGTGGTAAAAATGTTGAAGCCACTTGAAAATCACGACAAGCTGAAAAGCGGCTAATTAACACTAAAACTACCGAGCACTGAAAGCGATTAAAATGTTTTAGCTGATAAAAATGACAAGGTTCTATTTATTTAGATTTCGTGCAATTTTTATTGCAATATGTGCTTGGATAAAAAAATTTATCAAATCATTTTCCATGTAAGCAACGTCATAATTTCAATAATTATAAAATTAAAAATGTAAGACCGGTCACACACATTTGACCGGCAGGTTTAGTGTTAAAAATAACTTCATCCCCCACCCGCCGGATTTATAAATTGTTTCGCGAACTCAGTTGATTTATGACTTCTGTGCGCGGAATGGGAGACGCGCAAAATACAATAACGGCTCGCAGGAACGAGCAACGATATAATCCCTCGGGCAATAACCAGAATAGGATTGCCCTAACGCATATTAACGCTTCTAATTTATGCGAGTCCATCGGCTGTGCGGGATCGCTCAAACTCGGCTCCGCCATTCAACCATGGCATCGCGGTTGGTCACTTTGCCTGCGTGCCGGCTTGCCGTGTCGCTGTGATCGCGTTGATCAAGAGCTACAAAGGAACAAGAGGGAGATACTTAGAAGCTTAGGGAACCATAGTCCCGTGGAATTCGAATATTTCCCATTAATAACGTCGATTATCTCGATTAGAAAGTTTCGGGGTGCGTCGATCGATACGCGCTTCGTCAGCCGCGCTTAAATCGCGTCTCCGCGATTATGATTCGCGGGGAAAACCCGGACGAATTTTCGTCGGTAATTCGACCGTTGTTTCCAAGCCGACGAGACCGAGGAGCTGTTTGTTGTTAAGGCGAGTGTGCCATTGGTAGAAAATTTCTTCTTTTTTGCAATTTTGTTCTCAGGTATAAATACAAATGTAATATAAAAATTCTCAGAACCATTTCCACTGGAAATTAATTTCTTTTTGTGCAGTTTATTTGTTTTAATTCCTTGCTAAATTGATTGATACTTCAATTATCCTATGAAGAATTGTTATGTTCTGTATAAAATTTTTCTTAGTAATTCTTGTGAGAAATTATTGGAATTAATTCTCAAATGGACACGCAGCTTCAGGGCAACGTTATTGGCCCCCAGTCTGGTTATTCCGTTGATGAAAATATTCCACTCTGAATAACGACGGGACAAAAATGATCCTGGCTCCTCGGTCCGGTTCGCTACGCACGTTGATTTCCAATGCCGGGCCGAAAATTAATGAAAACCATTCGCTGTGACTGCTTTTTCCGCGGACACGGGACACAGACGCTCGCATACGTTATCGGGGCAGGCATCATTGTTTGTCTTATCGTTTCTGTTCGTCATCGAGTCCAATTCTCATTTTGGAAGCATCGCATCAAAGGAATATTAATTTCGCGATACGTCGTTGTGCGCACATGTTGCACGTAACCGAGTTCGAACTGCAATTATTCCGGAGATACTGCGAATTTGGTACTCAAATTTTTCACACGATACACTCAAAGATGGACCTAAATATCCCACAACAATTCAAGTCCCACAGTGACCATCCTCCATTTTTAAAAAATTCATAAAGCCCACCATTTAGTGCAGGGACAGAAATCAAGATCGAGATCAAACCGCAATAACTCTAAAAATATTGCGATGTTGGAGCTCAAATTTTTCATACGGTATACTCAAAGATGCACCTAAGTACCCCACAAATTTCAGGTTCCACAGTGACCACCCTCCATTTTGAAAAAATCTACAAACTTCACCAGTTGTCCTAGTTGCAGAAATCAAAATCAAGAACAAACCGCAATTATTCCGAGAATACTGCGAATTTGGAGCTCAAATTTTTCACACGGTATACTCAAAGATACACCTCAATGTCCCATAAAAATTCAAATCCTACAGTGGCCATCCTCCATTTTTTAAAAATCCACAAAATCCCCACCAATTATCCTGGGGGCAGAAATCAAGATCGAGATGAAACCGCAACTATTCCGAAGATACTTGCGAATTTGAAGCTCAAATTTTTTACAGAGTACACTCAAAGATGCAGTTAAATATCTCGCAAAAATTCAAATCGCGCGGTGTCTGGCCTCCATTTTTAAAAGATGCGACAGTTGTCGCGACGAGAGGAAAAGGCTCGATCGGTCGTTACGGAAATGTTTCGTAATCGTGTCAACGAGGTCGCTTCGATTGCCGATCACAAAGGGCAGATGCACCGAGGCCGAAACACGCCGAAGGGCTCGCCGGTATAACGTGGACTGCCATCCCCGGGGAAGCAATTAATTCTCATGGAACGTTTGATCTACGGCGTAGCCGGGAACGGGCAAGGGTAAAATGTAATCTTTTCCCCCGTGAAGATATTGTGCTCTAATTAGACAAAAGAATTTCATTTCTCGATCTCATTTCCATGGAGCAGCGGGAAGCACTCTGTCTCGCCCACCCACCAACGTTTCTCTTCGTACACCCCCACAGTTTCGAATAATCGTTGATAGAACTTTTCACACTTTTGCCGGATTACCATTCTTCGGTGGGATACAAGAAGCCCCCGGCACTTTACCTACGCTAGATGCTGCCATTTCTCTTGGCAAACGACCATAAACGTATCTCTATAATCATGATAATCACCAGAATAGCAACCGTGTTCCGCTACATCTATTCCGAGGGGACGTCCGCGGGAATTTATGCCCCGAATACGATATGAACGCCGGGAAAAGAATGGCTACAACGACGTGCTCTCTTACCACACGCGCTGCATGATTTTCCTCACGGTTAGAGCGATTAAAACGCCTCTGTTCCTAACCCTTTACCGCTATAATATTCAGTCGGAGTCGCGATAAAAAGCTCGTAAGTCTACTAAACTTAGCGACCCGGGAAAGCATACTTCAACTTCAAGATAGAACTTCTGGAAAAACGTAGCTGTCACATTTCTCAAGATTTCGAAATAAAAAGAATTCCTGTAAGTAGTTCAACATGTGTACTTTCGAATAAAAATATTGTTTAAAAAAGCAGCCGGTTAATATTTTCCCAGAAAAATTTTTTTGAAAATCCTCTTCCACTAGACGAAGTCAGGAAAACAGGTTCCAGCAAAGACACTGTAGCTCCGACAATTTTCAAGATTCCGGAATAAAAGAATTCCTGTAAGTAGTCCAACATATATACTTTCGAATAAGATAATTGTTTAAAAAAGCGACTCGCTAATTTTCCCAGAAAAATTTTTCCAAAAACAGGTTTCAGCAAAGACGCTGTAGCTCAGACAATTTTCAAGATTCCGGAATAAAAGAATTCCTGTAAGTAGTACAACGTTTGTACTTTTGTATTTGGTGGTTGTTTAAAAAAGGAAGTGAATTAACGTTTCCAGAAAAAATTGGTAGAAGCGTGCTAAGATTGTTATGGAGCCGTGACCCGTTAATGACCCCTCCCGAAGGCCGGAACCGCCTTTAATTTATAGCGATCGATCGGTCGCAGTAATCAGCCGGCGAAGTAATTAACAAGCACCTCTTTCGCCCTACTTAGGCTCATTCAATCTCCGATCCCGCGCAAAGGTGGCTGCTTATTCGATTCTTCCATTACTCGGAGCGATTCGTCTTCGTTATTATCCGTCTTCTGCATTTCGAGCTGGAAGGAAATCATCGAGCAGTATCACGGGAAGTTGATTTGCTTTTTCGGTCTCGTGATTATTTCGGTATCGTGGAGAATGTTGATTGGTCCTCCATGAAGCTGTCTTTTCGGTCTAAGATCACGATTTCCCATAGTCTATAGCGTTCTTGTCGACCAATTAATGGCTCTTCTCGAGCGTCCTTCTGCGGATCGCCATTCAGACCGGTTCAGATCGATGGGATTCAAAAACACTACACCGGATCATTATAAACTGAAATAGTTATCGGGAACAGGCAATGCGCTCCGATATCCAAACGAACTCTCTTCCCCGTAACAATGACGGAAACGTCGATAACCGACAGTTATTCGTATGCAATGCCTGTCGATGCATTATATCCGTTTCTCTATAATGCGACTCGCACGATCCATCGACCTCATAACCGGACCATTATTCAATTCGACTGACGTTCATTAGGAAAGTTTCAGTTTCGGAAGTCGGTGGAAAGGATAGAATGAATTTCAAACTGGAAAAAAATCCCTAAATCATCAATCTTCGAGACACATTACGGAGCTTCTGCGGTCCGGAACATAATTGATTCTCGTACAGTATCATTTTTTTCATTCAATTTCAATCGTTATTAATTTGAATTAATTTGGACGAGGGCGAACTTGTCTGTGCATCATATGTTCCAGGCAAATATTTTCCCTTAGACGTTAGATGGTACAATGGCCAGTCTCCAGATCAACGTTTGATTTCGTCGTATTAGAACATCGTGTGTCCACGTGTGCGTTTACACCCGGTACACCGGGAGAACGGATAATTTGGCCCGTGTGTCTATTAGTCCAGTCAACTATCCGTGGGACTCGTAATCCAGTTTCCAGTTTACCTTCGATCGAAGTCGACGGGATCCGCGATCCTGAAGACGCGAACACGTATGCGGTGATCGGTCGGCGAAGTTACGAACTTCGGAATGCCGTCTGCTCTGTGACGCACGGTGCCGAAGTACCGATAAATCAGAAAATTCGAGCTTTGGGAGCGCCCCTTGAATTTCTGCAGAACTCCGATTTGCTGTTCGTCTGGTTCTTATTTGCTCAACTTGTGAGGGTCCTCTAGCGTAAACCTCTCAATCAGTCGATTATAAAAGTTGGTTAGGATGTGGACTTCAAAAATGCTGTGTTTTTCATCGTTGATAAGTGGAAAAGCGATTTAACCCCTGCTTGACCCCGCTCATAATGAGTCACCAAATCATCAACCAATAGGAGACAGGGTCACTTACCTCATAACATCTATAACCAACAATATTCCTGCTTGTCCCCGCCCAGAATGAATCATCGAGCCATCAACCAATAGGAGTCAGTGTCCCCTACCCCGTAGAGTCTCGCTGCATGTCCTAAATGACGCTTTACCTACAAAAAATTATGTTTAATCACTACTGAAAATATTTACAGAAAAATAATCAAACTTGCTTACCCCACTTTTTCACGTACAACCAAGAGTATTCCTCCTAGTCTCCGCCCAGAATGAGTCGGCAAGTCATCAACCAATAGGAAACGGTGTCCCCTACCCAGTAGAGTCTCGCTGCATGTCCCAAATGACACCTACAAAAAATTGTGTTTAGTTACAGAAAATATTCAAAGAAAATAGTTAAAATTGTTTCCACCACTTTCTCACGTACAAAATAATATTCCCACTTGCCCACAATAAGCCACCGAGCCATCAACCAATAGACAAAAGTGTCCCCTAACTCATTGAATCTAGCCGCATGTTCCAAAAAAGAATAATTAAACTTCCTCTAACTCTCGCTTGTTTCACGTACAACCAATAATATTGCCACTTGCCCCGCCCACAACGAGTCACCGAGCTACCAACCAATAGAAAGCGAAGCCTCCTACCAGTTAATATCCCGCTAGCTCCTCGAAATTAAGTAATAATTGGAAAAATCGTGTCGAATCGAGTTAACCACAAGGTTCAACGTCGCAAATTGAGGAAGTTGAAGCGCGACGGGACTCCGTACAGCAGTTTGCCGTAGCGAAGTCGAAGTTCGATGAAGTTTGTCGATCGCTGCGGGGCCCGGGGCCTCGAGTGGGGATTAGAAGCCGCTGCGAATTAAGCGACAGTGCAAAATAGAATGCTAAATAGTGGCGTCGCAATCGCGCGTCACGCGATTACAGTCGCGGGAGGGTGAGGCGGGGATGGCGCGGCGCACATGGAGGCGACGTCGTCGTCGGCGTAACGAACAAAGAACACGTTTCACGGCGACGAAGCCGCAACGACGAAACTTTGTCGTTCGTTACGCGTGCTAAATTGCCTTCATAACCGGCACAATGCTCCGTCATCCAGCCGACAATGGATACCAGTCAAGTTTCCGACTCAATTTTACCCCGCGGACTTCGTCTTTTCAAGCAACCCCCCATTCGGAATACTTCGGGCACGATCGGAGGATAACACGTCGAGCCTTCGCCGTAGACGTATGTTCTCGAAATCTGAAAATTCATTTCATTAAAATGATCAGTAGACTGCGAATCTTTATGCATTTATAGCAAAATTGAATAGATGAAATTGAAAATTGTAGGAAAAGTTTAAAAATTGAAGATGTCAATATATGATTTCTCATCTATTAAAATTATTGAGGGAATAAATAACATTCTGTTTGGTTTCTATTCCCTGCAATCGATACAGACAATTTTTATTTTGCATAGAGATTCGCAGTCTAATGATCACAAATGAAAAAATAAAAAAATGGTAAAAAATATATCTCCGCCATATTGTACTTCCGGAAAAAAATAAAAATACCAAAATGAAGCTAAAATCTTGCCTAACAATCCCTGAAAAGATTAGAATTGTTTACCCGGTAGTTACCCCGGAAAAAAATGTTGTAGCCAGCTGTGTTCTTCAATTAATTGATTAAAGGGTTCTGGCGGGTGTTTTTTCGTGGGAGACTCTTCAAGCCGGGCTGGAAATCAAGCTAGTCGTCTCCGACGCATAACGATAGTCAATTCAATTTGAATCGCGGCCAAGCTCGACAGGACAGTTAATTTCGCCGGAATGACAGGCTGGTTTTGTGAATTCACTGCGCGGCTCATCGAAGCGAGTCGTATAGATTGTTTCCGCGATCCTCTTTTTTCCCGGCGGTTCTCTGGTGCGCGGGGAAAGTACGATCGAAATCGAATTGGACTGATTGACTGGGAGAGCGAGTCCGCAATTTTTTCGCGCACGAAATGGCGCATGGTGTCTCGAAGGATTTTCCCTTCCACGGGTGACTCGTCGCTGCTAATATCGGTCTTCTCCGATCCGGGTCCAATAAAGGCCAAAAACGGACACCGCAATCTCTGCCCCCGTAGCTCCATTCACTATCTTTCTATTTCTCTTTGTCCAAGAGACACAAGAGTGTCCGTCCTCGTCGACGACAGCAAATGGCGCGCGTTCCGAGGGTGATTGAAACGAAGGCGTGGCGAGCGCCGTTGATTCATAGCGCCGACTGTCATCGGAGAACAGACTCGCGTAACATCGATTTGGAAGAACGATCCCAAAGTTCCTCGATTATTCTTCCCTATTCTACTCGAATCAGGATCAACGGGGGGCCGCCTGATCAAACTTCCCAGCCTGGGATGTGCGGTGTCCTGGCTCCCGATGATTCATCGCTCGGGGATGATCGTTTCTACTGTTTGGGGCGGCTGGATCCTGTACTGGGTGTTTAATCAGTTCATCGTGGGAAATCAAAATTGTTTATGATCAACGGTAATTTTTCAAAGTCGTGATAGTACTTAGGACTATTCGTGTTTGGCCTGGCTTCCTTTTTCATATGGAAACTCGAATCCAAAACGTCATCTAACTCCTGAACTAACCTCGCCGCGAGAAAATATCTAATTAACCAACTAACTAAAGTCCACTAATTACGTGAGTTAGGTCTTTCGCTGTTCCTTGCGCGGCTCCTCAATTTACCGTGTTGCTTAGCATGACTTTTCGAAGACGAGGGAGACCATTTAGGTCTGCGAAACTAGTTCAATGAGGGAGCCATTGTCTCAATTTTTCATCCCCATTGCTGAAATATTATTAATAATTCAGTTACTATATATGGATTACAGAGAAAGATTCAGACTTGAAAGATTCCTTGTCACATTAGATATAATAAACAGTCTATTTTATTAGTAGTTTATTTATCGTCTATTTTATTTAGGTTTACAATAGTAAATCAGTCTCAAGCTTCATAACAGATTGACCCAATTTCTCCCCGGGTCATTTTGTGACTTATCCCGAAAAATTCAGCTGAAATGGATCATAAAGTCAGGTAGAGACCTAGCAAAATCCCAGTCAGACGATCGATAGATTTTCGAAAAGTCGAGTCCCCTTAACCCTTCGACCGGATACCGAACGACCGGTAATTGAATGGTAACCATGCACCAAGAGACAGGGTTGGAGGAATATCAATTTCCCAACGTCGCCGGGCCCAACACTACTGTTTTACATTGGGCGTTTATATAAATGTAAATCACCGATCGTCCGTCGCCGTTCACAAATCGAAATCGTGCCCAATCGTAAAACGGAATCAAAATACGAGGAGTATTCGTATCCTCCAACCAGATATTCAATCATATCTGGTCCAGAAGAGTGAGAGGGATTTCTCTCTCTCTCTCTTTCTCTCTCAACCAGGCATTTTATTCGAGATAAGCTATCGAGTTGGCCCCGGGTCTCGTACGTTTTAAAACACCAGATTTTATTGAGCTGACCCGCCAAAAAATTTGTTGCATCGACCGCGAGGGGCGCAATAATGACGTACGTGACCCGGCGTATCTCTGCAGCCAGATGCACAACGTTTGCGGCGCGGTTATTGTTGTTACGCAAACACTCGGAAAACTCCGCGGGGCCGCCCGGGGATGTGTTTATCGTCGGATTAATGATTCCATTTCCCGAAAACCTTTCCTCTTTCGCCCGAGGAACACCCGCTGGCTTCAATTTTCAATCCTCCTCCTCCATCCCCTCGCCCCGCGAGATTCACCGAACCTTGCGAAAAATGATTGCGCAAAGCCGCAATCGACACCGAATCGATGGGAGACACTCGTCACAGACCATTTTGGACTGCAGTAGGTGACTATTCGGCCTGTCACATCATGCAAACATTTTTTATGGGCAAATTAGTAATAGTGCAAAGTCATAGAGGCTTCGAGCTTTAAATTAAGCTTAAGTTTATCATCATACGATTTTTTTCACGAAGTCACAACTGATCAAACATCGTCAAACATTTTTCTAAATGTCGCAAAGTTTAGTGTCTCCAATTCTACCTGCTACGACGTACAAGAATTTTTTATGGAAAAATTAGTGATAGTTCATGGAAGTAGAGGCTCTAAGCTTGAAACTGAGCCTAAGTTTATCATCATACGATTTTTTTTCACAAAGTTACAACTATTTAAACATCATCAAACATTTTTCGCAAACAAGAACTATTCGGATATTTTTCAAAACCAAGTTTGGCGATCTTTAACCCGTTGTAGTTTTATAAAAAATAATCGTAGAACAATAAACTTGGACACATTTTAAAGCTTGAAGACTCTACTTTCGCGTAGGATCATTCATTTTCCTGCAGGATATGTATCCACGATGTGGCAGATGAGAAACAGCAGATCCATTTTTCTTCATCAAATCTTGAAGTGTCCCCTTTGCAACGACACCTGAACAATGGTGGTACTCCAGATACAAGCTCTCCAAACACTCTGAAGCCCGTGGTCCCATCGCATTCCCATCAAGCGTCCTCAAACCTAGCACCATGTGCGTCGAGGCCAGCGATCACGTTTCAAATCCGATCACATTGTGTATCATCCGTTTGGCAGGTGTGGAAGAATGGAGCGTTGACATTACGGAGCCATTGATGCCGGTAGCTTTGGCAGGGTTCTGATTGCGGGTGGGTGTGCAGGTACAGGTAGAAGCAATCTTGAACTGGACGCATCGAATGCACAAACAGTAGAAGCAGCGGCTAGTAACGTATCACGCTTGTATCCGCCATACGAGGTGTAGAAGCTAATCAAGCATTTTGTCGTATTGCTGTGGCTCTGAAAGGGACGTACGGGGGAGGATAGTGGTGCCGGTGAAAGGCGGGTTGGCATCACTATGGGCATGATTAGGGGTTGTCGGCGCGCGGCGTGGCGCGTAGCAGACGAGGGATTTGAGGTTACGGGGGATTTGTACTACAAATACGACATGTGGACCGACCGACCGACCGACCGGTCGAACGAGACCGTCTGCCGTAACGACCGGGCGCTGGGAAACGTGCATAACATGGCCATGGACTTCTCGTTACAGCTGCGCAACTACCAAATTGCATTACTACAGTCGGCAATCTCTGCGCTGCCTTCTCCGAGATGCGCCGACAGACACACAGCGGCCCGGATCGAAGAATTTAGGGACATTTGTGTATAACTTTTGAGATATTGAAATATGAGGCTTGAACTAAAAAACATTATAAAATAATCTATTTCTAATAATACATGTTAGAATATATTTTGTGTTTAATTTGTCAGTTAGTTATTTTTAGAAATTTTTATGTAGTTGCTTAACTAGTTGATTTCCTTTTTAAAACTATTATGTAACACTTGGAAATTCAAACCTTATTTATTTTATTTAAAAGATACCTTTTGTCAAATATACACAATTTTTTCAATCTGTCATGTGACATTCTGCATTATTTTTTAAGTATATTATTATTAGTAATTACTAAAAAGATCTTTGATTTCTTATTGGGAAGGGGTGTTCTATATCATACAAAAAAAGCTATGAGAAAATATGGAACGAAACGAACCAAAGCAGTTTTACTAGGTGAAATATGCTACTTTAAATGTTCGTACTAACTGGAATATTGATTAAATTTCATTAATTTTTTCATTTTCGTGGTACATATATGTAGACCCTTACAAAGCGATACAAAGCGATCAGTAGACTGCGGATCTTTATGCAAAATAAAAATCGTCTGCGTCGATTGCAAGAAATAGAAACTGAATTGAACGTTATTTCTTCCCTTAATGATTTTAATAGATTTAATAATTTTAATTTTTAAAATTATCCAACAATTTTGAATTTCATCAACTCAGTTTTCCTATGAATGCATAAAGATCCGCAGTCTAGTGATTAGTTTTGACATTTTGGTGAAATGTCCCTAAATTCTTCGATCCGGCCCACTGTGGCCGGAAACCGAGACTGAACAGAGAGATGGAAAACAGAGAGAGAGAGAGAGAGAGAGAGTGGAGGAGAGAGGCAGAGAAAGTCGCAGACGGTTTCCCAGGAGGTTTCCGGGCACTTCCATCTTCCGTTTCAGCGTGACGCGCGCGTCTCGCGCCCTCGAAGGACCGGGAACTTCGGCCGAACTTCGGTAAATCACTCTCGACTGGAATGATGGGGTTGCGGGAGCGAAAATGATGTGTGACGAGTGGACGGCGGCGTCGCACGGAGCTGTCTGTTCGTCGGATTAACGTCGTTAGGCATAATTAATTGGAGTGGTCGGGAGTTTTGCGTGCGGAACACCGTCGGCGACGCCTCCGAACGTCTCTTTCTATCTTCATCTTCCTCGCTCTCTCTCTCTCTTGAGTGCTAGCACTTCCGCAAGATCAACTCGCAGTAATATCGGACGGGTTTGGAGCTGTTCAGTGCACGTGTTCCGGGATTGTTAAGGCGGGGGCGTTCGCCTCGAATACTGTTTGTTTGCTTATACCTCGCTGTGTAAACGTTACCCCGGAGTGTGTCGCGCGTACGCTTGTTCCGCTATTTCCCTATAAATAACATGGGGAAAGGTGGAGCAGTTCGAGCTCGGAATCGAGGCACCGTTGGCGGCTCCTCACCCAGAATTGCGGTTTTAATAGTTTGTGGAACTTCCTAGGGTTCCGAGAAATTGATGAACGAGATCTGAGATCTTGAGGGGTGGATCTGAGATCTGAGTCTTATCGGCTCATGCGTTCTTTATTTATTTCATACTAGCTACGGCACGCCCTCCCAACCAGGCTTTCCGGGCGGGTTACTTTCCCAGGACCATAACGAACAAAACAAGAAAAGAATCACGCATATCCATCGTTCGAATCGTGGGTCTTGAGTTCATACAAAAATTCCATAGAAAAAACACTTTCGTGTTTTCCCGAATTTTCCATTTTTTCCGGGCAACTTTTCCAATTTTTCTTTCCGTAGAAACCTTATTCGGACTATTAAGAACATTTTGTAACAGAAATTAGCTAAATCAGCCGATCTCAAGTGATGCGCTTACCAACAAACAGCTTAATTATTTAATTTTTATTTATATAGATTTGTTGGATGAGAGAAGTATGCGTGTATTGTAGGATCTGGAGCGCGGGGTCGACGACCCCCAAACAGTACGTTGTGCGTTGCGTGACGTATTAAGGGGCCCATTCACGATCAAGCATATTGCGCAACAATTATTCCGCAGCGTGATATCCATCCAAATCCATATTATATTAATTAGTCAATCACTATCATTCACGATCAATCATGTTGCGCAATATGCTTGATCGTGAATGGGCACCTTTAGTGAGTGTATGTACGAGCGACAACAAATGACAAGGTTGCCACCGGGCGTCGCGGAGGAGTCGTAAATAACGACAATTCCAAAACCGACATCATTCTATGATAAAGAGTCGTAAAATTGTTGCGCGAGCTGTAAAATTGACAACGTCCCTTACGGTTAATTGTAATAAATTGTCCGTTTATTGTAGTCGAGTTAATTTGTCTCGTCCGAAGCCTACAGTATTGTATCGCGAAATGCGTGTGCCCACCTATGGCGTGGCCGAGAGGAGATCGTGTGAGTGTGCATGAAATTTTGATATAATATAGAATTCAAACAAATATTTGACATGTACTTTTTTATAGCTGCCGACAGTCATGTTAAGGAGGTGAAAATAGCCCCCAAAGTTGGGGTTGGATATCTTCGAAACTATTAGGTCTAGACGAAAATTTCAAAATCCAATTTGTGCGTCTTTGAATGACGAATCTTTTAGTGGTAACCGATTTTTAAAAAATTTATTTGTAACCTCCCTTATGAGACGATTATTGAGTTGATCGATCTGTGGATGAATGAATACATGTTCGCTGGTTTCCTGATATGTATAAAGTATAATTTTGTGGTATTTACTTTAACAATATTTAAGGGATGAAAATAGTTGGATACGTTTTCAAGATATTGATATTGTAAGTGATGAAAATAGACCGCAATCCGAGGGCTGTGTGTCCGCTAATTTTTTAATGACCGTCGCTCATATTTGGAAGATTGAAATATCCTTCGATCGTGAGCCTGCACGGCTATTAATTTTTCAGCATCCCTCGGTCACATTTTAGGAATGAAAATAGTTTCCAATCGTGGAGTTGGGTGGCTACCAATTTTTCAACAGCCATCGTTCATATTTGGGGGATGAAAATAGTCTCCAATCCTGGCGCTCTATAGACACTGATACTCTAACGAACATTGTTCATATTTGCGGGATGAAAATAGTCTCCAATCTTGGACCTATATCAATACTGACACTGCAACAGCCATCGTTCATATTTTGGGGATGAAAATGGCCGTCTCTCCTGAGGCTACGTGGCAATGAATTTTATAATAGCCATCGTTCATATTTGGATAATGAAAATAGGGAAACAGCCATCAATCATGCTTAAGGGTTGAAAGTACCACTGAAATCTGGGTCTGTGCAAGTTCTAATTTTTCAAAGGTTGTTGAAAATAGTTCTTTATCTTGGTACTCAAGCTACTAATTTTTTAACAGCCATCAGTCACAGTTCTAGGTTTGAAGAAAAGTCGTCTTATCGTGTGTTTGAAACTACTCATTTTTTAACGGCCATCCTTGACTTTCTACAGATGAAAATAGTCTATCATTTTGCCACTGAAGCTGCTGATTTTTTAACTACCAGTAGACAGCGGATTTTATGGATTTTGACGAAAATGAGTAGGTATAATTTAAAACAGTAAAAATATTGGAAGGCATTAAGACAGAAAATAAATTTTTATTTCGCTCGAGTTTGTTGCAATCCCGGTAGAAAATTTTTATTTTGTTTTGTTTTGGAGGGAAAATTCTGATGTATTTTAAATAAACAGGTAATTTTGCTTGTAAATCGAAAACACATGTTGCTAGTGAGTCATTGGGAAACAGGAATTAACAGATTATCTGAAAGATGACAAGAAGTTGTTACAAATGATGGAAATGATATCATTGATATTTTTATAAATTGATTCAAATGTTTTCTTTAAAATAAAACAGAACGTTCCCTCGAATCTAATATGTTTGACGACCGAGGACCAGCCCTTGTTAGCGAGAATGATTTTCGCGAGCCACGAGCAGTGAAACAGCGGACGTTTCTCGCCGAAACGAGAGTACGACGCGATTCCCGGCGATGAAACTCGCCGGAGGAGATGCCGAAGAAGTATACCACGTCGGCGTGGTGCAAGTGTTTCGTTGATAGCCCGCCACGAAATCGGGAACGAGGATAACAAGGGTAAAGAAGTTTACAGCTGCGGCGGAACGGGCTGAAAGTTGTTTGCGGATCAGAGAGAGGGAGAGAGAAAGAGCAACGACGTTCCTTTCTTTCTCACGTTTTCGACTTTCGCCCACAGAGTAGCCGTGATTACGTCAAGCTCGTCGAGACGCGCCACATAAATATCCATTTCGCCGCAACGAATCCGATTCCCCAAACCAATAACCGGCGGACGGTCGGAAAATTGCTCGGGAAATAGCGCGGGACCATTTCGAACCGTTCTGGACGTATGTGCTGGCCAATTGTAGCCAAGAAATTCCTCCCGCTGCCCCTTCAGCGAGGAACGCTAACGCAGCTGCCGCGAGAAATCGATATTTTTTTGGCAATTATGCAATTCCGTGGCGTTTCCCTATTTTGACTCCTTTTCAATTAACCCTTTGCACTCGGAGCTATTTTAACTAGAAAATTAAATGTATCTTCCGATCTAGAATATTTCCGTTCCCTATGATTTCTGAAAATTTATGGATATGAAAAATTGGTATAATAATTGTCTCTGACAATTTAATAATGTATTTTATTTTTCTAGCTATTTATGTGCTTAGAAGAAATATTTGTCCAAATATTGTTAAAATCGAACGAAAACGCGTTCCACGGTGTAAACGTAAAGGAAGGGTAGCTCTGTCGGACCGTAGCCCCGGCTAGACTAATTGATCATGTCCCGCCGGGCGAAAAAAACTTGAAAAAGGGTTCGTCGTGTCCCGCTCGACCCGAACAACCTCCCATGAATACAGATAGACGGGAACGCGAAAAGTTTGGATAGAGCTAACTAGACGGCGTCGTGCAGAACTCGAAATTTCATGGGTTCTGACGTATTTCGCCGGTCGACGAATCCGGTTTACGATCCCCACGAAGTCTGTGGCGAAATCCTGCTGAAACTAGAGGGACGAACAGGATTGAGGAAAGCCCTTGGTCCTGTCGACGACCGATCGATCCGACTCCAGAATCGACTTGCTTTTCCCGAACACACGGGACGATATCTCTCCCTGATGTAGGACGGAAAAACGGTCAAATGACCGAAGAAGTATCCGATTCCGGACATTGTCCTCGTCAGATTTCGCTTCCCGGATGGTTTCGGTAACTAATTTCCCCGTCCTTTTCATAAATTAACGGCGTGACGTCAGTCTCGATAGACCAATCAGCACCACTCTTCAACGATAGACACATTGAGAGCAGCTGTCTGTAAAGGTATAACCAAATGAGTACAATCAATCGACAATATCTAAAAGATTCACCTAAATATTTG
Organism: Lasioglossum marginatum; assembly: GCA_028455795.1. Lineage (NCBI taxonomy): Eukaryota > Metazoa > Arthropoda > Insecta > Hymenoptera > Halictidae > Lasioglossum > Lasioglossum marginatum. The sequence continues at coordinate 7,095,228 of CM052268.1, forward strand.
ACTTAGCTATTGACACCATTCGTCCTCAAATAGCTTCAAACTATCTAGCCAATCCAATTCCACAGGATATCTCAACATCATTTCACAAAAACCAGCTCAAACTCCAGCAGCTAACCTGCAACATCTAATCTGAACAATCACCATTTATTGTTCAATTATATTCTCTCAATTCAAACCACTTCAAACCACCTAGCCAATTCAATTCCACAAGCTACCTTAACATCATCTCACAAAGACCAGTTAGAACTCCGACAACCAACCTGCAACATCAAATCTAAACAATCACCATTCCTCATTCTCTCAATCAATGCAATTCAAACCACTTCAAACCACCTAGAAAATTCAATTCCACAAGCTACCTCAACATCATCTTACAAAGACTAACTCAAACTCTGACAACCAATCTGCAACATCTATTCTAAATAATCACCATTCATCATTCAATCACCATTCTCTCAATCAATCCAATTCAAACCACCTAGCCAATCCAATTCCACAGGCTACCTCAACATCATCTCACAAAGACCAGCTCAAACTCCGACGACCAATCTGCAATCTAAACAATCACTATTCATCATTCTCTCAATCAACCCAATTCAAACCACTTGAAACCACCCGAAACTTCCGGAAACCAGCTTTAGGTCCACCTCCCGACTTCTATAGCGGAAAATGGTGGCGCACGATATCGTTTCGATGCTGCTGGCACCGATCCCCGAGGTCCGATTGTTTCGTGGAGCCGGCGACACGTTCGTAACTCTGGCCGCGAGTCGAGGAACGCGTCGAGAGAGCGAGAACCTCGTTTAACCTCGGCGGAGGCTGCGAGAACGAGAGAACGGAGCAGGTTGTAAAAGGCAAAGGGGAAGGGCCCGTTCGGATCGGTGCGGTGGTGGCTCTCTCGTTCCTGCCTTCTTGTTCCCTGTGGCTTCTACGCCGCGGATGCTGTGTACTCTTCGTATCCGAGTACCCACTCGAGAGTCTTGGCTGTGCCGGTCCTTTGGCCTTGGACGGAAAGCATTGACCTCGGCGTTCCACTCTGAGAGCACAACCGGTCACGTGGACCACGGTCTACTACAAAATACGTACTTACACGCTTCGCCCTTTCTCCTTCTATCGTTCCTCTCTCTCTCTCTCTCTCTCTCTCTCTTCTTCCATCCTTTTGTTGAGCGTGGATTCTCTCTCTCTTGCTTCCTCTCTCCTTTTACGTCACCCTTTCTCCTCTCCCCACCTTTCTTCTCGCCACGATTCTTCTACGGGAGAGCGTACGCGACGCCGATGTTAAACGTCCACGGTTACGTGTCTCTTACGTGAACCTGGAAACGTCACACCTTACACGCTTTCCCCGGCGTCATTCATCCGGGGAGCTTGCTCGTTTATTTTTATAGTTGCTGACGCGACTGCCAAGGTGTTGGTGAGCGAAGTAAGTATGCAGATGCCGAGGAAAATCGAGTTGATCACGGTTCGGTAAAGAATCTTCGGAAGAGTTAGATGTTGCAGACCAATCTTAGATCCGATGCATTTAGTTTGATTTATCCTGGGGAGCTGGCCTCTTTATTTTTATAACTGACATGTCAGTTAATTCGGGAGGGCAGCGTGGAAGCTGAAGAAAGTTAATTCTGATCGCTGCTTGTTCGGGAATCCAAAGAATTATAAATTGTCCTCAGCTCTATGTACTTCATTTTTGTAACTGACGTGCCAGTTAATTCGGGAGAACAGTGTGGAAGCTGAAGAAAATTCATTCTGGTCGCAGCTCGTTGAGGAATCTCAGGAATTTATAAATTGTTTCCAGACCTCCTATGAGCGTCTTGATCGCGTCCATTTGTTTATTGTTCTAGAAATAGATCAGATTTGTCCTGGGGAGTTGGCCTCTTCATTTTTATAACTGACGTGCCAGTTAATTCGGTAGGACAGTGCAGAAGCTGAAGAAAATTCATTCTGATCGCAGCTCATTGAGGAATCCTAGGAATTTATGAATTATCCTCAGCTCTATGCACTCCTATGAGCGTCTTGATCGCGTCCATTTGTTTATTGTTCTAGAAATAGATCAGATTTGTCCTGGGGAGTTGGCCTCTTCATTTTTATAACTGACGTGCCAGTTAATTCAGGAAGACAGTATAGAAGCTGAAGAAAGTTAATTCTGATCACAGCTCGTTCAGGAATCCTATGAATTTATGAATTGTCCACAGCTCTATGCACTCTGAGAATGTTTCCCAGGCCTTCTGTTTATTTATTATTTAAGAAACCGATCAGATCTGTCCTGGCGAGATCAAGTCAATTGTGCGACGAAGATTGCAGGCGTCGCACACCTGCGACGATGGCAGCGTTCAACGTCAGTCACCGTCGCCAAACCACTGACACCAGGATCAGAAGAGGTGAACACCCGTGGCAAACAATAACGTTGAACTTACGTCAACGGAATGAAAAGTTCCGGTCGCGATCGATCCGTCGTCGCGTCGTTCGTTCCGCACGATAAGTTTTTTCCGGTTTCGTGCATCAGCGTGTCGCATATACATAGAGGCGCATGGGCACCGGGGGACAAGGCTCCGTCAGTGGCTCGGCTCGAAAAAGCAATATTGATCTTATGCTAATTCCTGCCGGTGAGTTATGAAGGGTTCGTGCCGAATAGGATAATTTATTCCCTTGTTAATACCAACTTGCGTACAGAGACCCGCAGCGCGGACATACGCGCTGCACCGCCATGATCGCGCAAACGAAATCAGATCCGCCGATGGAAAATGCCTGACGTGTCATTGTTGCCCCGCTAGGAAAACATGGTTTTTCACGCCGTCGCATCTCGCCGTAAAGGACATCCGTTTGACATGTGCACTGGCAACTTTTGGAACGTATGCATACGTAATAGGAGCGAGTCTATCGCGGATAGATGCGATTTGCTTATGCGAATGTCCCTCAGCATCGAAATCTTCACCAACCAGCTCTTCAATCTGGATCCTCGGTTTCACTAAAAACATCGTAACAGATTAGTACTGATGCTGATTAATGGTTTAAATATGTTACCCAAACCCGACCACGTGACAGAGCATTTTCATGATAAAAGTTCTGGTTAGATGTCTAGGACGCGAAATTCGGTCCGCGAACTCGGTCCCATAAATTCACGAGCGCTGTGGGCTGATTGAATATCCGATCGGTGGGCACAAGTGGCGCAGTTAGGAATGTATGTTAGAAACTCGTTTAATGCTAGCCCTCGGGACTGAAATTCTGCGGTGGCGGCGGTAGCTAGCTGCCGGCGCAGTCGGTTTCGAGGCACGCAAACTCGCGCCGACCGATCCGCTCTGCTGTTTCCGCTGCCCCGTTGCAGACGGTCCCGTGGTACCCGGCCCGGGGAAAGTCGGAAACAAAAGTTGGAAATGGCTGCCGTCGAAAAATCCTCCAACAAAGTCGCACAGCTTGAAGAGTGAACATTTTCTGTTGAAGCAATTGAACTCTGCATCTAATCTGCATCTATCTCGAACATCCCCTAAGATCTTCCTCTCTTCCAGGCTAGTGTACCAAATTATTTGCTCAAGCAAAAGAAAACTGCATCTGTCCCGAACACCCCCGAACATCTTTCTCTCTTTCAGGCTAATGCACCCATCAAAAAATCGTTCCAACAAAGTCGCAGATCCTGAAGAGAGAAGCTTGAAGAGTGCAGAATTTACTGTAAGTAAAGAATTGATTCTCAAAAACTTTTTTGCTGGAGGAATCTTACATCTGCCCCCAACCTCCCCTAATATCTTTCTCTCTTCCAGGTTAGTGCACCCATCAAAAAATCGCTCCAACAAAGTCACAAATCTTGAAGAGTGGAACTTGAAGAGTGCAGAATTTAGTGTAAGAAAAGAATTGGTCCTCGCCAAATTATTTGCTGAAGCAAAGGAAAACTGCAACTGTCCCGAACCAGCCCTAACATCTTTCTCTCTTCCAGATTAGTGTGCCGAGGGTCAGAGCAAGCTTGGCCCATGATTATGCGATCAGGTCGAATAATAGTTTCGGCAGGCAAGTGGCTGTTTCTTGCAGTATCGAGTCGGAAGTCGCGTGCAGTTCGTGTACGGGTCCGTGTACTTCCTATACGCGTTGCATTACGTCAACCGACCCAATTTGGTGAGTGCACGAGCGTAGACAATGTTCGTGGCGGGCGACGCCTAATAAGGTACGAAGAGGCGTACTCGGGACAAGACGTGGAACACGCGTGCACATACCTGTGTGCACACAGAGGCTCGCGTGCAGTTGCAAGCAGCGTGGCGCGGTGCAGAGAGTGCAGCAGGCCGTTGCTGCTACAACTGTTCGGTTGCACCGACGCGACGCCCAGCGTCGTCGACATCTTCGCCCCGGATACCGTCGCACACATGCATATTCAGAAAGTAATCGCATATTCGAAAGTGAGCTTCCTCGGGGACTGCGAAATTTGTTGACGCTGTATCAGTCGACATTTTAAAGAAAGGAATAAGTTCAGAACTTAGCTGGTAGGAAGGAATTATTTGAGTTAGGGGACTGACGAATCTTCGGTCAACAGAAATTTGTTACGATTTTCCAAATTGAGTTGAAAAAAGTGTACCCTGACTTCAACAAAATTTTTCCCAGGATTAAATGAAGATCGACGTCTCCTTTTTACAATCAGCCCATGAAAATGAAAATCCATGGACATTGGAGCCACTTGAAATTCTTGAAGAACGACTACGGTTGAATCAATAATCATCCGTTGTTTACGACGGATCGGAGAGATTTCCAGCTTCATTTCCCAGCTTTGTCTCTTGCAAATATTGTTCGTTAAGAAGAAGGAAGCCTGCCGTTATCTTGTTGAAGCGCGTTCTGTCCCTTCAATAAACATTTTCCATAGAAAGGACCGTGCTTGTTCTCAGTATAGGCTCCGCCTTCGTAAAATTCGCTTTACCCATCCGCGGGGATTGTGCTTCGAAAAAAAGCAGCAGCGGAAAGTTTTCCGACGTGAAATAACATCCCCCAAGTCCCGGGGATTCACTTCGGCCAGTTTATCGCTGAAACCTGCACAGTTCTTTTGATCCCGCAGTTTCGGCGTTGCATCGGGTTTACGAAGGGAATCTTAAAGTTAGATGGGCGCCGGTACTCCACAATTCCTGGTATTCTTTCTTTGTGCAGTCAAGTAGATACAGCCCCCAACCAGTCAGACAAATCGGCATTGTTGCGGGCTACCTGGGATTCATCGTTTCTCTCTCGCTGCTTTGAGGTGGTCCGCTTCGGACACAGAGGCGCAGACCTCTGGGCCGCATCGGATTTATTTTCTCCACCGGTTCCATTACGATATTGCTTTTATTAGGAATTATTGGTTATGCTTCTCTACCCTTAATCTATGCCTCGCCGATGTCCGTTGTGCTGGAGTGCCTCGAGTTCAGTTTATCGGAGTTGCCTGCGTTACCTTCGAGGCGGTCCTCGAGGTGCGGTTGACCCGGCCCCCGAATTATCGCATTCTTCTTCAGGCGCTGCAACATTATAGAAAAATACAGGGTGGTTCTTTCAAGTAAGGCCACCTAAATATCTCTTCAGCTTATTGTGATGCAAAAAATTTTTTTCCAAAGGTCATTTTTTACGGAGTTATCAAGGTCGTCGGTGTTTCTTAACACATAACTACAATTTTTTTATTGCGCCATGTGACTGATAGAAGAATACGTTCATATATCCTCGAAAATTTTTGCACGAGTTTAAAAGCGTTAAAAATGCTTCTGTAAGTGAAATAGTTGAAATAACCAAGGGGTTAACCAACAATCTTGTGAAATGTTTAAACGCTCCCGAGGCTCTGCCGGCCGTCGATCCATTACAATGGCGTCGTGATCGGCATGGAAACGAGGCGGCAGAATGGAATGGCCATTCACGCTGTGAAAGATGAAATAACGCGGGAGTCAGGTGCCGTGGTTTTCGACCGGAAACGGGTGCGCGACCGCCGGCTTCCGGCCTGGTTTCACGAATCAAAGAAAGAAGGGACCGTTTTATCCGTTTCGCACCGGATCCGAATGGCACTCGCCATTCAACGTCACGGCACATTAATTACGGTCAGGGATAATAATCTTCTCGCGAGTATCGGCTTGCTCTCGCACAAAATTGCCTGATGTTTTTAACCCTCTTCCTAAAAATTCCTTCGTCGTAAATAGATCAACTTTGATGAAGTCAAAAAATGGAATGTTCTAACACAAGCTTTTTAATCATGTCCGTTGATTACTGTTGCTGTGATTTTAATCCTCTTCGAAGAAGAATAGTGCATCCCCTTCGTTACAGATATAGAACATCCTAACACAAGCTAATTTTGATCATGTCCGTTGTGCATCCACTTCATCGTAGATAGATCAACTTTGATGAAGTCAAAAAATGGAATGTCCTAACACAAGCTAATTTTAATTAATCCGTTGAACACTGTTCTTAACCCTCTCCGAAGAAAAATCGAGGAACCATCGTACATACATAGATCATCTTTGATGAAGTCAAAAAGCAGAACGTCCCAACGCAGGCCAATTTTGGTCAAGTCCGTTGACTACTTTTACTATGATTTTTCCCACGTCATCCCCGACGCCGAAGACGTCATGAGAACGCCTTATTCCCCAGACAACCCCGCGGAAATAGGTAAAGTACGAGGGCACGCGTGCATCTCTTTCACCTCCGACTGCGGACCGCAAGCCATTCGAGGGAGTTTCTTATTCAGAGGCAGCCAGCTCCTTTAAACTCTCGCGCTAAATAAAGTCGAGGGACGTTTAATTTACATACATTTACTCTCTTCCTTCTGCTCGTTTTTTCCCCACCTCTTCGGCGCGGTCTGATATCTCGCGGCAGCCCTCCATCCCACCCACGACCATGACGACAACCTCTAACCCTGGTCCGGCAACCCTCCACCTCTCTCTTTTCCACTCTTTCTCTTATACTGTCACTCTCCATCCCCTTTTCTCTGATACTGTCCCTCTTCATCCCCTTTTGCTCCATTTTTCCCTCTCCGTCCCTCTTCCCCTCCCTCTTTCTCCTCCCTGCCCCCTCCACCCCCACGCTGCTCCTTTACCACTGTCTCCGTCTAACCCGAAAACTCACTGACCTAATTTCGACGAAACTGCATTGCGTGTCCTACCTGCACGGTTGCACCTACCGCATTCGAAACTGCGCCACCCCCTTGTTGTCGCTAACCCGCGCGCGCGTACACGTATGACGCGCGCCATCAACCCCCGTTCGTGACCCCTTCCACCCCCCGACAATCTCGGTATACCCCAATGTCTTCCTGTTATGCGGAGAGGAAAAAATATGCCATCCGGCGCATCGCGACTCGTTCCCGTACGGGAACACGTACCGACGAACCAATAACACCGGTGCGCCCGTACACGCGCCGCGATAAATTCATCGGGGATGAAATGCGAGCGGAATCCACGCGAATCTGTTAGGCTGATTTTTCTGCTCGGTGACGGCGGCGTAGAGTGATGGTGCAATCTTGGCGTGAGCGCACGAATGCACGGGATTCTTCTGTGGCTGTCAGGAAGAACGCCGCATGTCACATACTTTCACTTTCGAGATGATGCCGTTTAAATTTATTAAATACCATTTTCCAATTTTTGTCGAATTTTAAGAAAGCGCAATCAAATAAAATCCTATTCTCAATGGGAACAGTCTTTGTAAATCTGAAATCTTCTATACAATAAAAATTGTATAGAATTCTATCGTACTTTATATTCTAGTCTTTTTTGACCATTTTATTATACTATTGATCACTAATGCTTTGACATAGGACTTCGGTTAAATTGCACTAGTTTTTTCAGGCTTCCGAATTTATTTTCATAACTTTTCTTCTGGCGAATACGTAAATCCTATACTATAAAGCGATTTATGTATAATCGATTAATGCATAAACTCGAATTTTTTGAGATTGTGGCGTGCGGCGTTTTTCTTGGCAACCATAGTCTTGTCAATAGGACTTTCCGAGTCAGATCATTTCCAGCTTGCCCACCGTCCACAGGTATCGTCGGCAAGATAACGCGGCGCTGGTAACGTAAAATTTGCTCGCCCACGCGATAAGAAACTGACGAACTTTCAGAATTTTATCGACGCTTCCGTAAAATTTATATTTGCTTACTTACAGACCAAAATGTAATTCTTCCTTCCCGTTCCCACCCTCCTCGGTCCGGTAATAACTCGAGGTATCCTCCTCTCCGTTCCTACGATAAAACGACCACAAAATGAGTATAAAACGCCATCCCGATCCCAGATAAAACTTTTCCATCAAACCACCCTTTCACCCTCGCTGTCCCTTCCACCCTTAGCCCTGGAATTACGAGACGCACACACAGCCAAACGCACACGTTCGTATTTTGCTTGTTCAGTCGATTCCGGCGATCCTCGACTAAATCGCCGACCGACTTTTACTTTTTATGTGTCCTCGAGCAACTACCACCCACATTACTCGATAACCAGTTCTTACTCTTGTTGTGCATGCCGGCGATGCGCACTGCACCGTGTTGCACTCGTTGCAATCCTTGATCACGTTTTTCCGGAATTTTTTCGGTGGGTGCATCTCATGAATTTAATTAATAATACAACGATTGGAAGAATTTGGAAGTGTCGATACACTTCTTACAACTCAATGAAACTTGAAATTCCTCTGCTAATAACAGCACTTTTATTAATCCAAAAAATTCACGTGCCTGTTACAGGCATTTTAAAATTATTTTACGAATAAATGCACAATTCCTGAAAAGTATATGCATTATCATCATTAAATTAAACATTATGCGACGGCAGAAAAGCCAGCGAAATCGCGAGCGTGTTTGAAACCTGTCACAATCCTCGAACAATAATTTATTCAATATTACGCATAAAAGAATATCGACACAATGCCAATACATTTAATTAACTGAACGAAGAGCCTAAACCAATCGATAACAAACGCCGAACGAAGAGGGGAGGAATCACCCCGCGCAGCGTAATTACAAATTATAAAAGACACTTTTTATTAAAACTGTTCTAATATTTTATATTATGCATGCGGCATTCGTACCAGAATCGTCATTGATTCGAAAATAACTACGAAAACGAAAAACGAAAAAATGATTTCATTAGTTTTGTTCACAAAAAAGTTTTTGCAAAATCCTGAGATCGTAGACAAATTTTGAGGCCAAATTTGAAATCAGCGTGAAAACTTCTACTGGAAATGATGTATAGCATGTCAAAAAAAAATTTTTCCGCGCCTGGTATTGGGAAAACCACAATTTTGAAATTGTGCAAGTTCAACGAATTTTTTCAAGGTTAAAAAACTATTTTCCCATATTTTACAATGTTTCAGCTTCAATTTAAAAAAAATTTCATCGCTCTATCTCATTTCTATCGAAAGTTCTTTGATTTTGACACAGATTTCATCGGTTTGACCCATAGTGCGTCGTAGAAGGGGAAGATAGAGTGGGGAGACAAGTCTTACTTAATTTATCGAGGCTCTCCATCGATCACGGAGGCTCGATTACTAGAAACCACAATTAAACGTGTGGGTAACCACTTTTGATTGCACTTTTCCAATTTGCCCCGGGTACTGGCCAGAAGAAGAAGAAGAAGTCAAGTAGAAAGAGCACAAAGGTTGCCAAGAAACGTTAGGAATCGTGTCGTCCCTGGTAATCGATGATTCGACTTCTCGATCTTCGGAAAAATCGTGACCCAGGCCCCCGGCGCGGCGGCTGGTCAAAGTGTTGCGAAAAAGTTTTCGCTGTAGTTAGAACGAGTTCTCCACCTTTCCGAGTTCGACGTCGATTCCCAGCCCCCGTGTATCGCGCGGCCTTTGCAGTTTAATGGTCTCGGTAAATTGAACGGGCTTTTCCATTTATTAGTTTCGCTCGGGGATAAACTCCCGCCCGTACAAGCGATAAGGGCTGCAACGTTAGCCACGCCGCTGATAGCGCGAGCAAACGATACTGACCGGCGATTAATTATAATCAAATCTCCCGCTGTTACTTCGCTCGGGAATCTACCCGAAGAACTTAACCTTTCGAGGGTCCGACCGCTACTCGGCTTAGGTAAACAACTGTTTAATGTGTCTCTTCAATGGCGGCACGAACGCGCCACCTTCGGAGAACGAAGAATTGTTTGAAAAATTGTTTGAAGCTCGATTTTTAATAGTTTAATTTATATTGAATTTTATATCCATTATCTAATTGCGAATTTGGATGCAGATGATTTTTCGTTATTAAAGGACCTGTATTATGGAATAAAAATGGTACTTACTAATTTCTTCGAATATAGAAAATATTCTATATTTTACTTATTATTTCGCTTCTAGAGCTGTCCATAATCATCCCACAATTTATCAATCTCTTTTATGAACTTTAAGTTTCATCTACTCAATCATAAATGCATAAAAAAACGACAATCAAAAACGAATCTGCGTAAGTCTTACTGAATATATTTTCCAAAAATCATAAATTATCTTTTCACTTCGGTTAATAGCAAGGGTGTGTTGGAACATTCTTGCTAAATTTCTACTTGACATTTGATTTGATAATAGGCGAGGTTATCACATTCAGCATTTCCACTATAAAAATTTCAATTTTTCAGGTCTGCTGTTTATCAACCCCCTTCAATCGTCGCGAAGATTCGCGTCGAAATGGCAACCTTTCGCAAGGCCCAGCGAGGTAACGTTATTCTTAGAGTGCTGTTAGATGCATGTGGCCTCCAACCGAAGACGAAGAGTAGCTACCATGCTTGTGCTCCGACCGGTTTCTCTGCACCGTACAGTCACTCTCTGACAGAGATACCAACCGGACATTGAGAACGATGGCGCCGCACAGGCCCCTGGCATAGTGAGCATCGCTCGAATCCTTGCTATGCATCCTTCCGTCCCTTTTATACAACACCACAACCACACCGGAGCCGAGAGGAACATTACCGAGCTCAAAGTTACTAAAATATATATATATAAATATTTTATTGCTTTCTTGGAACAATTAGATTTTGCCTGGGACCTTCAAGGACGTAAGTCGAGGGCTCACTGTAAACAATGTCGACTTTCGTTGGCGTTAAGGCGGTACACCCGTTTCCGGGATTGCAAGGGTGCGGGATTCGCGTTTTAATTTCTCGATAATACAAAAATGGAGTGTTTCAGTAGTCAAAAACGCTAGATGAAAGATCAATCTAGGGCGCTATCTCCCTCAAAAGTCCTATTTTTTCATTTACGAAGCGTAATTTGCATTATTCGCCAGCATGTAGCTACGAAAATAGCTGTATGCTGTATGCTTCCGAATAATGCAAATTACGCTTCGTAAACGAAAAAATAGGACTTTTGAAGGAGATAGCGCCCTAGATCGATCTTTTATCTAGCGTTTTTGACTACTGAAAAGTCCCAGTTTTGTATTATGGAGAAATGAGAAGGCGAATCCCGCAGTCTTGCAATCCTGGGAAAAGAAGTCTGCTCCATTAAAAATACCGAATTCACTTACACAGTTTATAAATCGCAGAAACGAATCTCGGTGGGAATAATCCGGTTGTTCTCGTTAACGTCGCCGTGTGCACGCGGTTTGTCCGCCCCGGGGTGATACCTGCACGCGATCCTTGTCAAATTTATTAACTATCCCAGCGAGTACACGATCTTGCCGTGGGGTGTCCGTCACAACATCCCCGAACGCGATGCAGAGGAACTTTTAGTGTTCGTGCGGGACACGTCGAAAGCGTTAGAAATTGCGGGAGCGGAATTGCATCCGCGATATCGCGGCTCCGAAATATCCCGGAGATAGTTACACAGCCCGGGGTGCGTTTAATTGGGCCGTTTAAGGGGCAAGAGTGTCGCGACCGCGGCCTGTGTAAATGGAAATCGCGAGCGGACACGCGAGTGTTCCGCAAATGTACAACCGGAGTGTGTCATACCCGGCCAATGGCGGGTAACATCGCCGCTCAAAAACGACAGCGGTTGAACGATTCACAGGCGGTTCTCGCTAGAGACCCTCGCCTCTTCCACGGAGCGAATAAAAAGCCCAATGAAAATAAAAGAGTCGCACAATAGGGCATTCGAGCACGTTCACGGAAATTTATAGCGTTCCACCGCGGACATCATTCGCGGACGCTTTCAATACGCTGTGGAACAGTCATCGCGATCGTATGGACATCGTCGACAGGCGATTTAAAATAAATTACACCGGACACCACGCAATTTGCATCATATTTACTCGTGTAATATCGATTATTCTCGTAGCACGCGATATCTCGACGAAATTGGACTGACTGATACACAAAAGACTATTGGTGAACTTACAGTGTTCATTAAAAATAACATTATAGAAGCTGCAATTTTTGTGATAGTTTGTAAGATAGTGGAGCGAGTAAAAATTTGTTGGACCATTTCCACACTTCTCCGAAGTCGAATAAACGTAAAGTGAAGCGAATAGATAGATTAAAAACATGGAAAATTGTTTTGAAAATAAATAAAATTGCATCCAACAGGAAAATGTGCTCACGACATTTCAAGAAATCTGGTTATACATATATTACCAGGTGAGCTAACATTTAACGAAAATTAAACTAATCTATCCAAACTTATATCCTAATGATAAAAGCTCAGGAAAAAATCAATCTCGATTAGAAAGAAGGTTAAAGAGGACTAGCATCAACAACAAATGAATTAATAGTAGAAAAAGTACGTTCAGAAATAATTTCAGAAGAAATAAATAGTCATATACGTGCAGATAATGAAACTGGATTAAATAGTGAAGATAATCAAAACGAATTGAATAGTAAAAGCTTTTGAGATGCGAGTAAATTCATAAGAACACAATGTTAACATCAAGCACTAATACATACATATATTGTTCACTCAGAAGTGACACTCTCATCATTTTTACAAGCCTACGCGGTCCTTTAGATCCAGCTGGACCACTAGCAGCCCCATCGACATCAGCGGAATTTAAAACCGGCGCGAGCCCGATGGCGCATTGCCGACGATATAAATGCGGCGATAACGCGTTTTATTCCGGTTCCCGACAGCGCTATCGCATACGCGTCGATCAAATTCCATCGGCCGTCGTACAAAGCAGCAGACGCAACCCGATTAATTTCTAGCGCTGTCCGTTTGTACGTAAACGAGCCGGAAGTTGCGTAACATTATAATTGAATCGTTCGATTCTCTGGCCCGGGCTCCATGGCAGAGGATCGATCGATTCTTCGGCAACGAAATTACAGACGAAGTGCGCGCCTCGTTATTTACGGCAGAGCTCTCTGTATCGTTGTCCTCGATAAAACGTTGACAACCTCGTCCACCCCAGTCGAATATCCATATTAACGTTCATTCTACTCGCATGGTCCCGAAACGCTGGTAATTCACGTTCTCCAGTCCAGAAGTAAATCCAGTTACTGCTCAATTCCCACAATAGCCTTGAGACCAACTTTATTACGGCTCGATAACTAGGGGCGAGTTCGTATTTCAGCTGAGATCGATTCAAACGACACGAGAGGCTTCGCAGGTATTAAAAATGGAAGAGAAAACGGTTTTCTTCCGTAGCGTCGCGCCGGAGGATACGCCCCCTCTAGCTGCGGCCAATCGCGAGCCTCCTGCGCACTGGCGGCCAATGAACGCGGTGCTGGAATAGCTTCCGATGCTTCCTAACGTCTTGCTGGCTCCCAGTGGACTTTGCACTCGGAACTATTTTAGTACGAAAACTAAACATTTCTTCTGACCCAGAATATTTCTATTCTATATCATTTTTTTTCATTTTGTGCATATTAAACTGATGATATAGCAATATTTAGCTAAGGGCTAAGGATTAAAAAATTATTGAATTATTGAAAATGTGTGTTCTGTATAAAATTTGAAATTATTCATTGGTGAATAATACGATTAATAGATTAAAAAGAATTATATGAAAATCACTCTTCCGAGGAACGTTCCAGCCCGAAGCAACGAAGCTTCGAAAGTCTACGTGCGGCTACAGCAGGCCAGGAATCTCGAACTTTCGTTAGTTTACTTTTATCCAGTGTTCTACGCGGCGCGGCGGGAGAAAGTTAGTCACGATTTCGGATGTCAGGTTAGGGGCCGGGTAGCACGAATGATTCGTTGAATTTCGTCCGCGAGATATCCGGCATCCGTGCGATCTCTCGCGAGTATACGTCCCCGAGAATGCGTTCCATAAACTCGAATGAGTTTCGCGATACTTTGAAGAGGTATAGGAAGTTTTATGATACTCCGCGACGGCCCCGGATGCCTTTTGCATTCGTTGAACGTGAATCCCTGTATATCACCTAAGTCGCGAGGCGGCCGCGTTACACGTAAGAAGGTAGATAAAAGGAAATACGGGAAACCGGAGAAAGGGTGGGAGGTGGGACGGAGGGGATATGCGTAAAACGTGTCATAAATTTCGGCGACGCAGTGTGTGCATCCCGGGGCTAGGCTATGAAACCGCTGACACAGCTCGATCTGCGTATTTACGTTTAACGCGTCAGCGAGCAACACTTGTTGGCTAGAAGTATATGATGCCTCTTTGCCGGCGAACAATCGTCTGGAGCTCGTAATCGGAATGGGGACACCTTACAATAGATATTCCTCTAGACGTGCGATCGATACGAGGAATCTAGAAGCAACAATTTTCGAAAATTATTTTCTGCTTCCTCACACAGGTAGTAAAATATCAAGAAAGTTTCAAAAACCTATGACCTACGATTTTGACAGAACAAATAATAAAATAATTCGGACAGAAATGACACGAAAAACAAACTGAGGCGCTACGCGCCAACGTTTAAAGACAATTGTTCCCCGGATCGAAAGGAGCTGATTGATAATTCCATGAATTCCATCAGGTTCCCCTGAGAAAAATTCCTAAATTTCAAAATTGCTCGTCGATAACTAACGTGCGACACTGAAACAGTTGAATGAAGAACTGAATTCCACTGGGCAAATCAAATGCAATCGTGATAATTAATTATTAATTGCATAGCTCAGCTTAGTTGTTCCCTTTGTCCAAAATATCCTGAACAGGCGTGGTTTCTATGTCAACTGACTGTTCCACATGGCAATCTACTGTGCTCACACCTGCCCTACGGCCTACTAACACCACGATAGAACCGTGTCGATGTCGCTCGCTAATGGTCCTGATCATTCCCGGAAAAGATTCCCGGCTATTACTTTAATTACGACGACGTCACGTATCGATGCATATAGGCATCGAGCCAGGCCAATTAAGATTAATTAATAAATCCGCGAGCTGGCGTCGGGCGGGGGTTGGTGGCTGCTCCTACAGGAAGCTGTAAAATACGTTTAATTGCGAAGCCTTTAGGCAGGTGAGCATCTAGGTCAGAGTGTAAAGTTTAAGGGTTACTACTGAAATTTGCATATCGCCGTGGCCCGGAGGCAACAGAACCTTCGTGTTCTCGAGGAAGCTGTACATCGGATGTAACGCTCGCGTTTCCCCTCTCGCAATACGCTTCAGGTATATCTACCTGTACACAAGCATCCCGCCGTTTCCACAAATACGGAATTACGAACGTATCCTCGACGAGATACGTCGGAATAACTCAAAATCGTAATTCCTTTGCCGTAACCGCGAGTAATAAGAACGACCTACCTTAATACGTCACCACCGCGTCACACCTCCTCTGCCACCCTGCTTCGAGATCATGGTGTTGCAGAGTCATCAGGCTGGATTTTTTCATTCATTTCTTCACCGATACATCCACCACGCTGAGGGGGCTGGAATTATAAACAGAATTGTTCAAGATCATAGTTTTATTCAAGTTATTTATTCAAGTCATACTAAAAAGTGTCTATCAAATTTTACTATTTATTCTTTTATTATAAATGAACTCTAGTTCACAAACATTAATATATTTCCCTATTGTAAAAGATTTCGTAACAATCAATTATAATTGCTTATTCCTTCAAAATGGCTCTGAACAATTATTTTATATTCAACTGGATCTTTTCTACTAAAAAGTATCTATCAACTTTTAGTGCCTGTTTTTTATTACTTTGCTTTTTTATCGAGATATGTGGGTCATTTTCAGTTTTTTAAATGAAATGTCTAATATTTCTTCTCGAATTCGGATAACTTATGAAATTCTACGTAAAATAGTATTATATAAAGTGGAACTTGAAATGAATAATTACTGAGATATTTTTAAAAGAAGTTTTATTTCAATTTATCCGAATTCGAGAAAAAATATTAGACATTCCATTTAAAGAACTGAATTCCATTTAAAACTCTAAAAAGGACCTAAAATCCTAGCTGCTTAATTTTAGTTACATCTATCAACCTTTATAAACACACACCGTAATAATAACAATTCAAAACAAAAGGGGAATGTCTTCAAGCGACCCGCCATATTGGCAGCCACGAGGAACTATCAAACAAGTTATAACATAATCAAACCATGGTTTGAATTTACCAAAATTTCCACGATCCAACCACTGTCAAGTCGACAGCAACGAATACTTCGTTATATCTTCCATTGAGATCCTCCGGAGTCCTTTTTCATAAAAAATAGAAAGAATTAGACACCTTACAGCACCTAAAACCATTTAAATTTCCTCGCGCAATGCACTCGAATCGATGTTTCGGTATTACCTCTCTAATCACAACCAATTTAACGAAACTAATTATTAGAATCCACGCAGAAACGCTTAGCAACTATGTCTATATTAAAATTAAGAAGTTAGAGGTCCTAAATAAACAAATAAATTAATAAATAACAGAGTAAGTAAGCAACTACTCTCGGTTCAAATTCGCCGAAGAAGATTATACACTTCGCCACTAGACGGCGGATTCATTTCCGTTTCCCATAAACGGAAGTTACGGTGCTGCCATCATAGAATCTTCTCGGTGAGGTTTCATTGGCAGGCACGTTTCCAGAGCGGTGAGTGTTGAACACTTTGTTCAATATTTTCTATTAATTTAAGGTATTTTCTTGACCGTGATTCTTCGAAATCGTTCCATTTACCTCTGCAAAATCGATTCTCCTTTTCGATAATATCAATCAATCGAGTAGTTAAACAAATGGGCTTCAAAAACAATCGCGACACGATACGTTGCTAGCACACGTTCGTCAACGCAATGTCGGTTGTGAAATTTTCCAGTTGTTTTTCCACACTTTTTTGAAGTTAACTCTACAGAATCAATCAAATCCCATAAAATCAAGAACGCGATTAACCGATTACAAAATTCAACGACAGTGACAGGTGCACGCTATCATTTTCCAATGTAATTACATATGTTGCTAAATATTCTTTCCGTTGCAATTTAGGTGAGCCACAATGCAGATATTCGTGAAGACCCTAACGGGTAAAACCATCACTCTCGAAGTCGAGGCGTCTGATACCATCGAAAATGTGAAGGCCAAGATCCAGGACAAGGAGGGAATTCCACCTGACCAGCAACGTCTCATTTTCGCTGGAAAACAATTAGAAGATGGTCGCACCCTCTCCGATTACAATATCCAGAAAGGTATACCGTTTTATTGATTTATAGTTCGCTTACAGGGCGTGACAAAAGCAATTCTCGTCCATTATTAGTGAATCTATAGCTTAGGTCGACGGACATTTGTAAAAACATGCCGCGAAATTGTTTGTGGCAAAGAAAATTTTTGTTAAAGGAGTAGACTCGTTTGCATTTCTCGATAATGCAAAGATGGGGTTCTTCAGTAGCCAGAAGCACTAGATAAACGATCAATCTAGGCCGCAATCAATCTTTGCATTATTCGGCAGCATGTAGCTGTCGCAGCTTTATGCTGCTGAATAAAGCAAATTATGCCTTGTGACTCTTGCAATCCTGGAAACGAGATTACACACTTAAAAACTTTTCCTTTTCAATGAGCAGAAGGTATTGATGCAAGACAAATTTTTAAGAATATTTCTGGTCATAGACTACTTTGTACATGTATCTCCACCAACCAACTGCAGCCTGTTAACAATACAATTAATTAATGTCTGTCCCACAGAATCCACTCTGCATCTGGTGCTCAGACTTCGAGGAGGTGTCATCGAGCCCACCCTTCGTATCCTTGCGCAGAAATATAACTGCGACAAGATGATCTGCAGAAAATGCTACGCTCGTTTACATCCGAGAGCAACCAACTGCCGCAAGAAGAAGTGTGGCCACACCAATAACATTCGCCCTAAGAAGAAGCTGAAGTAGACAGTATACTCGCACTTTCTGCTTGCATATTTGGCAAGTTTATGTACCTCATAAAAATATTTCAATAAAAATGATATAAAAAATGGACATGGTTCTATAAAATGTTGCTGTACTGGCTAGTACAAGATACATTAGAAAGAACATATGTGCTTATTATGAGATCGATTTTTTATTTACTTTGGAAAATAAATATTTACATAGCTTCTTCATTTTATAACGTATGCATAGCGTAACTTTCGTATAAACTCATGTCGTTGAGACTTGGTATCGATCCGCCAGCCTGTGTAACATATACAATTTTTAGATCAGGATATAATCGTGAATTATTTTGAATAATTAGTATACTCACGTTAGCTCTCTTAACATATTGCTCGTATATATTTATACTGCATTCTTTCACCGTAGGAAGCGCGACTACAGGCGTCGTAGTTTCCAAAAACGACACCTGTTGCATCAATTTCGATCGCAGTTTAGTATTGTCCAAAGAACATGTCGCGTTTCGTCCAATTAGTACAAATCTACAAGAAAATCGTAAATCCTACAATTGCATAAAAATTCCAAGTAATAGTCGCTTACTTTTTATACAACACTACATCGCTTCTCTTAGGGTAGTCAGGCTGAGTACCGTATACTTCTTTCATAGATGGGAACAATGACTCGAACGATATCAATTCCGAATTTTCTTTCGAAGATATTAGTTGAGAATCATTGGTGTGCTGATGACTGTCGTCGTCATCCGAACTAGAGCCTTCGGTAGAGCTACAAATTTAATAAGTTTAATCATTATTTCAATTGCTTTTTCCCCTACATTTTAAAATTATAAATTGACTATACCTTGCACTAGAAGTTGTGCTACTAGTGCTACTCTGTCCAGTCATGGACGGATTCTTCATGTTCAGATTTTTATTACCGGTTTCTTCTCTTCTTCTACCAGGTCGTACTCGAACAGTGAACGGGCTAAAGTTTGTCGTAAAATGCGGCATAAACTCCCTAACGGAATGACTGATTTTATACGCGAACACCTCGGAGAAGACAGACAGCTCGTAAGGCCTGGAACAAATTCTTTTCTGTATCCGACATGATCGTTTTAACGCGACAAAATATTAACAATACCTGTGGTAGTCGTAGTAAACGTCAATCATCTCCTCCACCGAATTCTGTACTTGTATTATTTCTGTACAGGCCTTTGTTACTTCGTTCAACGCGTATGGAAGACATTTTAATACGTTCGTGTCCCACCACTGTGTCAACAGCTTTGTCCTGCGAGTATATTGACAGGCCGGTTTATGATGAAGATAGTAATCGGTAAGAAGCTCCCAAATCGGCGGTTTCCCTTCCTCAGGTACGAACAAACCTATCCCAATTATTTATACATTCATTAATCAAACATTTCCCTTCTGTGTAATTTTCATTTACCTAAGAACAAGTTGATTGTATGTTGCTTTTCTTGATCGCTGAATGTGTTACTATAATATCTGCTCAAGGTCTGCATTATGTCGTTGCCCTGACTGGTCCAGGGAGCAGTCTTCCTAAATAACAGTAAAAGTGACTATTTTACATTACTTTATAAAAATGACGAGAACATGTCTATCCAAATTTTCAGCCATTTTTTAAACATTTTTTACCTGTACGTTTTTATCCTGTGCACTAACTGAGAACCGCCATATTGCAACGCTAAGGTATCTCCATGATCCTCGTATAGTTCTTCCAGCATTCTAACGCAATCAGAGTCGAACTCCAATTTCGGAGACTCTAAAACGCCTAGAGCACATAACTGGAACCCTAAGGCGCATTTTCCTATAGCGAATTGTGCGGTATTCGTGCGATCCAAACAGTCCACGCAGTTTGTCCTGATTATGCCAGTTTGTTGTGTGCCTTTTAGCCCAAAACATTGTCTCACTTTCTTCTCTAATTGACCTAATTCCGTACTGCATTCCATTGTCAATTTGTGATCGATATTACCATTCGTGGACGAGTTACTGATACTGTCAGCTGCCGAGTCTGTAGAACTTCGGATATTATAGGAACTGAGCGACGAAAACGTGCTCGAATTTATTTTATTCACTTTCTTATTAGATTGCGGAGAGAATAGATTCTCTTGACTATAGTATGGCTTCTGTGACTGGAAAATACCAGTTTTCAGAACTGCATTGTATGCTATGTTCGCCAGACGAGCCATTACATTAACTTTTTTCCTGAAAAAATTGATTTTGTTTGAAATACATAATTGTTCTCTGTTTAATTGTTTTGTACGATGCGATTTCAGCTGCACCTTTTATTCATTCGAGCCATGTCGAAGCTTATATACTGAATATGGTGTTCTGGAGGTAAAAATTGGTTCAGGTACTTCACAGCCATGCATAGCTCTTCGCTTAGTGTACTCTCGTGTTTCTTCTTCTCGCGTTTCTTGACGAGATTGAGAATTATGATCGGGGAGCCGTATCTTTTCAAGAGTTGATTGAAATGTGCGCCTGTATTCAATTAAATATTACCTACGGGCTCTGATTTAACCCTTTGCACTCTAATACAATCACCAGTAAAAATTGCCATACCATTATTCAAAATAGTTTTAATATTATTCAATTTGTCTGTATTCTATAAATTGTAAAAAGCTCAACTGTTGTATGAGAAAAATTATCTGGGTGGGAAGAAATGTCTTGATTTTCGAATCAAATTTCTTCGAGTCCAAAGGGTTAATAATTTTTTATTTTTTTAGGATTATTTTAATAATTTCACCTGCAGTTTCCACATAAGGATCGGCCAGATCACAGGTAATGGTAGGCTTAGGGACAATTTTGCTAACATCCTGGCTCCAATGACCAGGAACAGATCCCCTCATCTGAACGAAAGAGCTGAACCGTCCCTTGCTCAAAGAACTCACTCCGGAGTCATGAACAATCTGTTCTGTTTCCACCTCGTTGGCGACGTCTCCCTTAATTTAAACAATTTCATTCAGACAATCAGACTTGAACGATTACCCAACCCCGTAATGAATAAATCGCCGGTTATAATCAAACCAGATTTAACGAATGCAATTGCACTTACGTCAAAGTTCGCACCGCGTTTTAAAAATCTTGTGCCAGCGTATTTGTTGCTCCTCCTGGCAATCACGATCACGTACATCGATCTGCCAAAAATACTAACATTCGATTGTCCAATAAAGCCGTGTATTATGTACAAAATCCAATCGCGATGCAGATCTTTCTCCACCGGCTTCAGAAGGTGAGAATTCCACACGAATCGCCGGTGAGGATTGTTTCGGATGCCATAATCGACGTACTTCTCGGTGCTGTTGAAAATATTAATTAGCTATCTTTTAAGTCAATCCTTCAATTAATAAGTTTAATCATTTCTCGAGAACAGAAATTATTAACCCTTTGCTGTCGAGTGGTGACTCGGAGGCGCCATTAATATTAAATTTATATCCAATAAATTTCTAAACGTATCTAATATTTTAATAAACTACTAGAAATATTGTGCGAGGTATATATCAGTAAAATTAAGAAAATCATATAAAATAAAAATATTTCAGGTCGGAAGTATCTATAAATAGTATCATAGTTATTAAAAGCCTATGATTACCCACCTACTGTGCTGATAGTTCTTTCGAACTGCCCACATATTAAAAAAGTCTCCTGCATCCTCGACCTCGTCATTTGTTGTCTGACTCGTACCGTCGTCAGAATCATTTGGCATGTTCGATTTAATATGCTTCGGAGTACTCATATTGTACTGCAAAGTGTGCGTTAAATCGTAGGAATAACTGAAATAAAAGTTGCTGCGGAGATCAATACTTTGGAACATTTTTACGTATCTCTGTTCGTCAGGGTGGAAAATGCGCACGGTATCGTTTGGAATATAGATCATTGATGTATCCTCTATTTTATAGATCGTGTGGTGTCCGATCACGGCGACTTTGCGTCGTTTGGTCACCAGGATTATATAGTACCCTTCCAAAAATCGTACAAAACCTATTGCAAAATGATCAGCGATTTAGAATTATCCTAACGAATACCGGAATGAATACAGATGTATGTTTTCAAAGATAATATCTAATACACAGTTCATATAACATGCTTAAGGCCATATTTGCAAATAAAATCACGTGCAAATATCATGCTAAAATATACAAGGTGGTGCAGAAATATACCGAAGACGATTCTACATGGAAAAATAGGGGACAACATTTTATACAAAATTGTTTGCTCATTTTTTCACGTGGAATAACTCCGATTCTGCTTCCATCCTGTATACGACTTGCATTTGGAATATTTGTGTTCTTAATATGAAATAAAACATATGTAATTTATATTTAATTGAATAGTTCATCGGATGACCATTAGCATATTAAAACCATGCTTTGATTACACTATTTTCTCTGTACACCAATTTCGTACGAGTAAAGAAACAGGTGTACTTGTAACAGAATACTTTTGCAAATGAAAAGTATGTGTACCCTTCGAAAGAATTGAACCATGTGACGTCTTATTGGAAGTACTCCATATAAAATGTTAGTTGTTTGAATATTAAGCTCTATAGCCCTTACCAAGAAGGCCGAAAGCTGGCACTAGTCGAGGAAAACTGTCTCTCTGCCACATTGTTTTCCAGGTAAATTTAGTTTGAGTCGGTTTGTGCAGCGGCTTTTGAGATTCTTGGTGCTCAGACTCTTCTGACACACCGTTATCAGGTGTGGTTTCTTTGTAATTGCTGCCTTTGTTAGCAAGCAAATATAAATAAGCAATGCAAGATTTTGTTTGTTTTAATGATTTTACCAGTACCTTCATTTCAATGTTATTAATATATATGTATGGGATGATTTGTATCTAATGCTGGAGTACATTTATTTCTCTTCTCTACATGCAGCAAAACAGTGTGAACAACATGCAAAATTGTGAATCTCGAACACTTCGGGACAAATAATGCTAATAAATTAATGAAACGTTTATATATCAAATTGTGTACTCTTCGCAACTGGTAATTCAAATGTGGGAATAGCATATTAAATAAAAGCACAAACATGCTCCGAGTGATTGTAATGAATGGAGAATCGCAAAGGCCAGACTCAAGCCGCTTACCGACGATACCAAAAGCTGAAACAACTCTTGCGACACCGCCGACATTGTTTCTTTGTCCAGCACGCGTACGGTTTCCCATGTCTATCATTTTTACAAGATCGCTTATTTCATCCTGAGTGTACTCCCTCTTATCATCTACAACTACCAGCTCTTTCGGTTCCATACGATCTATCTTCAACACTCTAAATCGTGTTAGCGTGTTGTTCGATCCCATCAGATAAAATCTCTGCAAAGTAAATCACATTCTCTTATTAAAAACATTGAATGCCAGTAGTGTATAGTTCATTCAATCTCCTGGTAATATATCAATAATTGTTTGCATAGTAATCTTACAGATTTGGTCTCATAAAGTGCAATCTTCTGTATCGAAGAGATAATGGGATGAAATGCAATAACAGGTGCTGAATTGTCGTCCATTTTAAATGATTTATGACTAACATTTAACGATTCTTGGTCCTTTCAATATCACACATGACAATTCAGTTTGACAAGTGCAGTATGTTCGTGTTGCACTTTCCTATGCCTTCTATCTGACTGAAAAAACACTGCAGCCACCTGGTGGTAATATACAACAACTTAATCGATATCTAATGAAAATGAAAAGTTTTGGACAAGTACAGAGAACTGAAGAACAATTGAGGGTAGAATAAGACACAGTAGTTTTAATAGTTTTATTTAGAATGACGTTCATTTATATTACAATATCTTTTCTATAGAAATTGGTCTAGATGTATCTATGTCACAGTTTTATTTCAGACTTTTATTTTTTCAGATTTAATACACCAATCATATCCAGCGTGAAACCTATGGTAAGCCCCACAATAGTGACGGCATACAGGATCCTGTCTTTTCTACCTCCCATTGAGTAAACAGGTTTCTCCAAATCGACCTGTGAAAGAAACGTATTCAGTTATCGAATCTTTCGTTGATAGATTCTTAATTATATAAATATGTATTTGCACCTGATACTTCCTGTACACCTCCGCCAATTTCGGACTGAGCGTAGAAAGTCCTGCTGCGATAGGTGACTGTACCTTCACCGGTTTAGTTTTCACCGAGTCAAACATTATATCTACCTCTGTGCTTTGCAACGGACGAGGACTCTGCAATAGAAATATACGGCTTTCAATCATGCTCTAATTAGAAACAGTACTTCTGTAATTTCTTCATACATCATATATTACATAAACATCCATTTAGCATGAACTTCTTTGAAATTATGACTTAATAGACATACTTAATGATTAAGTTTCTGTTATCTTATTGCAGATTACATTGTAAAATGTGGACAAGAAATCTGATTAGAAATTGTTAGAAAAATGCAGTGTTCTAGAACTGAATATACATTGTTATTTTAAATGGGCATTTGCAAGGTCACATGATTTGTTGTAACATTGTATAATGAATTTGTTGGAACCATTACTTACTACTGGATAAAGAGGTTGAGTATTTGCGGATTGTTTTAAACGACCAGTAACTTGATTAAATTCATGAAACGGCATCTTGCCAAATTGCGCAACCTACCTTTCCTTCTCACAGTCACAGTCTGCTTTGATAGTGATTTTCCCCCCAACCCAGTGTTCCGATTGAAGCGACAATTTTTCGCGCATGCGCGGCCAAAACAGTAGCGTATCTACAATGACGCAGCAGAGCGGCCAGAGCCCTAGCGCCCCTTGGAAGTTATATTGGCGGTAGGAGAAAAATTAAGACCAGATTCGGAATCAGCGCGAAAAACTCTATAAGAATCGCATAGTGAGAATCGAAACGTCAAAAAAAAGTTTGAATTTGTTGGACCGTGTATTTTTGGTTGGACCGTCGATTTCATCGAAAAGGTTACGTTACTGAGGCTGAAATTGCCGCGCATGCGCGAAAAATTGTGGCTTCACACTGCCCCCACCACGGTTCGATGGATTTTTTCAAACGTATTTTAGTGTTGCGTGGCCAGTTGTCCACGCGAATATATCTAGTTACAACAGCACTGCTGCACTCTGTCGCGAGATCAGCGACATCCTAAGAATTACATATGTATGTAATTATTACATATAATTACATTACCGCGCGTATTTAAATGAAGAAATAGACAAGAACTCGTCTAGATTGAAATTCCGTAGATTAGGTAGCTAAAGAATATCGCGATTAAAAATAGAAGTATAGAAAATAACAGTAGGTACGAGACTAATCGAGGAATTTAGGCAAAGTCACGTAACTTCTTGGAGGAGCTTCTCCAATTTCACATAAAATAGACAGTTGAAGTCTGAAATCAGCCAAGACGGGAAGTCATAAATTCTCAGTCAAGGACCTCTTGGAACTTCCTCGGATCCCTCCCTCTCTCGCTCAATCCTCGTTTTGGCGGGCCCTCACCCTCGCGTGTACCTGCGTGTACCCCACTCTCGTGCGCGCGCTATTGAGGCACCACCACCACCAATCACCAGCCAAGCAACAGCCGGAGGATGAATCAACGCCCAGGAAGAGACCTGAATTTTCCTATTGGACGAGGAAAAGGACATTGAAAGAGGATTTGAACCCCGAGACGAGGCGAAAAGTCAGCAATTCAACCTGAATCATTGAGCTATAACGCAGAGTACAAATAAAGTCTGTCTTTATCTACAATTTCTTGTTCACAAGTTATTTTCAACGAATCTTCCACGAGCAGAGTGCTTCAGCGCTCCACGGGCACCCCAACCTACGTAAATTCCCTAATCCCACCAAACTGCGACGCAACATTAGTCAACATTAGTGTTCGTAAGATGTTTATATTGGCAACACCAAGCCTGGTGATTTCCACAAATATTCCCTAGCACGAGAATGCTCGGCCAGAGATTCTCAACCTCGCGGATAATCATTTCCAATAGGTTTGCATTAATTAATTTTTGCCACAGACTTATCTGTGTTTGAAGTTACATAATTTAATGCATGTACGTATGTTTACACTTGTTACATCTTACACGATCATTCTGTAGGATACCATGCTTTACCTGTTAAACTCGTCATTTATGTATCAAGTTTATGTATGTATTTATAAATATGTGCATCAGTCTGTTTGTCTTTTACTATTGTTGCATGTCGCTTTATCATGTATATCAAATTTTTCATTTTATAGCTTGTGCCCTCTATGAAAAATATAAGCTAGGGGCTGAAAGTATCAAGTAAATGCCTACCAAGGTGCATCCTGGAGGAAATACTGATTGTAAGAATGCTGCTGATTTATACAGTAATTAGTTTTATCATGAATACTTATAAGTATTCACTAATTATATATAATTAGTTCTGTCAAACAGTACAGAGAGCAATGGATCCATACAGAATTAAGTGTATATGTGTCAAAGGCTTTTGCAAATCTGTGTTATTTATTTTGCACATTCTGTTCAATGGTTGCAACAAGTAAAATTAGTTTTATACTGCAAGAACTTATTGATTCATTGTTTGGTTGAAGTATAATCCTCAACTTTTGCTATTGTAGAAAAGCTTTGATTCTATTTTATATGACATTGCATTCTTTATACATTGAAGTACTACAAAAGCTTTGTAATTGGCATGATGAATAGACTACATATTTTATGCATTTACAACAAAAATAAATAGATCAAATACAAAACTGTAAAGACATTAAAAGAATCTAAGAATGCTATTATACTATTTTCGACTTTCCAAAATGATTGAAAGGCAAAATACATTTTCATTAACCTTTGGTTGCTTGCAATTTAGTTGGACAATTTTTATTTTGCATAAAGATCTATTTAATTATGAATATCTATCATCCATCCAGGCAATCATATGTTAGTTATTATAGCAATTATTTAGTTATCTTTGTACTGTAAAATTTGAATATAAGACTAGAAACATTGCAATAAAGTAGAAATGCAATGTCACAATATGTACAAGAATAATATATGTACTTTTATATTCTCAAGTATAATTTATACATATGCATGCTTCCAGGTTTCTGCATCAAGCAAGATGGCTATTCCATAGTGATCTATGAGACCAGCAGTTTAGGAAGATATTCATCGATATCGCTCGCAGTTGCTGAAAATAATTGTAACAGCGTAAAGTGACGAGCTTTGATTTGTAAAATAAGGAACGATATCGTGTAAATTATTGTGAACATTTGTTATTAATTCTGGTGTGCAATAGTTTTTGGATTTCTTAAGTTGGATTACTTCCGGCGTTTACCGCGATGGCAGCTCTGTATGTTCCTGTTTTACCGACAAGTTGGAAACAGCAAAACATATCATGGCTGAATATGGTGGTTTTCTGATATATAACAATGTGTTGACTTTAATTAATGTACTGGATGTTTGTAAAGAGCCATACACCAGAAATAATTGATTGTGAGGCTCCCTGGGACAAGTGTGGTTAATGTTTGATAGTATTGTCTGATTTTGAGCGGTGCACCAAGCTGATTGTGTGCTATGAAAAAATACATGATAAAAGCTTGTAGTGGACATGATATATCACTAGATACAATAGCATATCACCACTGCCTCTGAACAGATTCCAAATGGTACTGCAATAACGTAAATAGTTGTACACCGGAGCATTGGATCAACCACGAGTTTCAAAGCACCGAGGAAACTCCGATGGGTCGTATCTGTGGAGTACAGTGACATGTAATAAACAGAATCTCATGCCAAGGCTACGAAAGGATAGAGGACCGAAAACTAGGTGGGGTGTTCAGTATTATGCAGCACTGAGAAATGCTGTGTTCATGATACGAACACCCCCGTACGTGCCGCCAGAACCACCCCCATCTTTAAATAAACATGATACGGAGTTAGGCACTCTGTACGCGTGTCCTCAGTGCAAAGATCGGTAAGCAGTCTAAACAATTCCGATATACCGTATTTACCCTTTCTAAAAATATCATTTTATTCCAGCTTTCATTTTCGAAGTAGTTTGGAGGACCACCGTGCGCGAAGAAGCTGGATACTAGGATACTGGTGTCAACACTGCTTCGCGACAGTCTGCACGCACGATTCCAAAGAGGGTTCCCTGTGCTCGGCATGCTCTAAATTGGATCGCGAGAAGCGTATGTATTTGAGAAACAAGGGCCTGCACAAAACCCAGAAATTTGGATCGGTGCAACTGTTCTTCAACCAGTGTCAATTCCTGGCGCACGTGAAGGCGCACTCGGTCACAAATGTGAACATGAGTGATCTAATGTTGATGCCTATTCCGATAAATTTGAGTCAGAACTGGGACTCTGAAATTAATACAACATGCAAGGCTATTATGGAGCACACATTCATCATGAAAGTTCATATAATGGACTGGCTGAAGGATGAGAACGTGGACGGCAATTGGTGGCAGATAACGAGTAAAAAGTCGAGAAGCGAGCACGATCTGGTTTCATCGATCCTCAGAGATTACAAAGGCCGGCAGTACTTCAAGCCGTTAGAGATAGCAATGGAGGAACAGGTTCACATTCTGAATAACAAGTCCGCGCCCAACTTCAACAGCAAATGCATCGAGATCGTCGATGCGCCGGAGAACGCTGAGAAATTAATGAACTCTGCAGAGACTGCAACGTTTATTTCTGACGACAACGAGATCGAGAACGAAGACACTCCTTGTACAATGAACGACATCGCCTTCGTGGACTGCGGTCCCACATCGAACCACTTCGAGCCAGAAAGCTCGACAAACGTCTCGAGAAGACAGGTGACGGTTCCCACGAAGTCGAACAGAAATTACTCGATCGTCCCTCACATGACGAACTTGGTAATCAATAAGTCTAAAAGAGCGAACGCGACGCAGTGGAAATCGATCTCGTCCGACATGGTGATGTCCTATGGGAACACCATGATTACGCCTAGGTTCGACACGAAGGACTCCCCGAAGAGTTCTGCGAATAAGAAGTCGACTAAAACTGTGGCGGACAGGTCGAGTAAAATCTCGACACCGATTAAACTAATCACTGAAAGCAATACTGTAGGAAAAGGGGGTAAAACTACTACCGAGAAAAATGTATTAATAGTTGAACCATTATCTAAGGTTCTGCCCGACGCTTCATGTACGTCGAAGGCCGACAAGGCTAAATTGGACAAGTTCAAGAAGAACGCGTCCGTGGTCACGGTGAACTCCGGCCAGAAGTACGTGACGTTCCACAACACCTTACACATCGACATCAACACGATCATTAACCAGCTACCGGCTCACGTAGTCGGGAACAAGAAGATCTACCTTCTGGGGCAAGACTCTAAGCCGATCCTCGTGAACAATAAAGACGAGACATCCTCGAAGAAGATGGTTCAGCTGGTTCCCGACGGGAGCCGCGGTAACGGTATGAAAAGCAAAGCATTGACCTTAAAATCATCCGATAAAGACTCAACAAAGTCCACCAAAGCGGAGTCGGCCGTGAAGCAGGCGCAGTTGATGAAGAACAAGATCATCTGCCACAACGGCACGAAGTACATCCTCAAGCAGACGCAGGGCACCGCGAA
This sequence comes from Lasioglossum marginatum, assembly GCA_028455795.1. Classification (NCBI taxonomy): domain Eukaryota; kingdom Metazoa; phylum Arthropoda; class Insecta; order Hymenoptera; family Halictidae; genus Lasioglossum; species Lasioglossum marginatum. The sequence goes on from CM052268.1 coordinate 7,124,826, forward strand.
GTCCTTGAAGAGCATGTCTAACGCAATCAAACTGTCCAAGGAGCCGCACGAGGCATCTCAGTCGAAGTCCACGTGCAGCATTCCACCGTTAATACCTTTAAAACCAGCTGAATCGGAGAGCCTGTCAACCTCGGATAGAGTAAATGCTCTTCACGGCGACCTGTCCCCTCTAACACCCTCTCCCTCGCCCTCGGAGCTGTCCAGCAGCTCCAGTTGCGACACACAATCGAAGCAAACCACTTTATCCAAGGGTGCGCAGAAAGCAGAGGCTGCTAACAGCAGCAAAGTAAATTGCAAATTCGACCAGAGCACGAAGGTGCTCAACTGCGGGAATTCCGGCGATTCTCTGTCGTTCCACAAGGGGGAAGACGAGAATCTATATCTGGACATGAGATCGCACACTCAGAAACCAATCTACACTATCGTGGATTCCGCGATGATGATCACGAAGTCGAAGCACTCGATGCTGAACGAGTTCTTCCACCTGAGCTACGCGGAGCTGAAGAAGCGGTACAATCATTTGCAGCAGCTGAACGATGAGATCCGAGCGGTGATGGACTTTGTGCCCGAAGGCGTCGTCAAGGAAAGCCTGAAGAGGGTGAATATATTGCAGCTGGTGCTGAAGCAGTGCATAGACAAGTGCAATAATAAGATCGACGACGAAGGCGTCAAGGATCTTCCATTGGAAAATTGGGAGGAGGAGTATAATCGTTCTGGTGTGAAGACGTTGTGCAAAGCTTGCGAGAAGCCGCGCAAGCCGGAATCTTATATACCAGGGTTCTCGAAGACCACGAAGAACGACATCTACTGCTCCTGCTACAGGCACGTCTGCCACCAGTGCGACACTTATCAGGGCAACTCGACGAGGTTCGTGGCGCACCAAACGTTCCACGATAAGGAGAAGCCGTACCTGTGTCCGGACTGCTACCGGAAATTCATGGTGTTCACCTCGTTGGAAGCGCACACGTGGACCAGCTGCTTCCACCCGCTGAAGAAACGCGTGCTGGGTTGCAAGATCTGCGAGATCGACGGCTTCAGGGACATGGAGACCGTGGCTAGACACTTCGGCGTGATGCACAGCCACAATAAAGTCTCTTGCGAGAAGTGCTACATCGTTCTACCCACGTACGCTGATTATCAGAAGCATTGCAAGGACAAGCACCCCGACGTCAACCCTCCAGGTCAGCCTGTAAGGCTGGTTCTTTGTAAATTAGGTCGCTGCATCGTGCGCTCCGAGGAGTACATGCTGCACATGGAGAAGCACCTGGTAGTGCAGAGATTGATCTGGTTCACCTGCCCCTTCTGCTCGTTCCTCCACGTTGAGGCGAAGAGGATCATGTTGCATTTGCAGAACGAGCATCTGTCGCAGCTCGGCCAGATCATTAGTCCCCAGGTGCTGTTTAGCATCTTGCCGCCCGAGCTGTCGGCTGACAAGCCGACGCCGGGTAAGATTGAGAAACTTGAAGACGGCACGGTGATGCCGAAGATCGTCAACACCAGGACAATCACTTCCGAGGTTTTCGAGCGAGGCACGGAAGAACCAGTCGAGTATCTGCCTGTTAAAGACTCTGGACAGCATCCTAGAGCACACAGGATCGCCAAGAAGCTCGCAGACTCAGACAAAAACATGCCTAAAATCCTAGAAGTTCGGTCAATCGCTGATCGATCAGGTTCCGAGTCACCAGTGAATGGATTTGCAGTGGAGTCTGAGATGAAGAGGGAGAAGACTACCAAGATTAAGGATGAGGACGTGGTGATCGATCAGGTGAAGGTGGAGTCTGGTTCCAGAGCGCAGAAGAGGAAGTCGGAAGTGGGTTGCAGTAAAAGGATCGATTATACGAGCCGTGAAAGGAATGCAGAGTCGATGATAAAGGTAGAGGTGAAGGAGGAAGATGAAGAGACAGAAGCTAATATGGAGTCTGAGGATAATCCGGTGTCTTTGTCAAAGCCTCCTCCGCTAGCCAGAATCCCCCAGCGTGCTCTAAAACAAGATGGAGTCTCTAGATCAGCGCAGACGTCGAAGACAGGCAGGATGACGATGCTCGCTCGCAGCCAGAGACTCGCTTTGAACGGTCCTACAAGGACATCGGAAACGGCCCTAAACTTCTTGTGTCCATTATGCAACGAGATGATAAACACTTCGTGGTCTGTGGTGAGCAGCCACTTCGAGAAGCATTCCCAGACCTGCAAGCTGACTATGGTGAGCCCCGCGCTGGTGCGAATGTCTCCAGATTTTATAAACGGCGGGTACAAGGATTTGCTAGGAAACCGGAAGCGAAAGGCAGAAAATGCGGCGACGAATGCGAAACGGAGGCGACGCTGGACCCCGAAGAAGTATTCCGAAGGACGAAGCGCCAGTTTCGCTGGGACCGGATTGTGCGTGACCCAGGAAACCGCGGAGGACAGCGAGGGCAACTTCAGATGCAAGAAGTGCGACCAAAGGTGCACGGACATGGTGCACCTAAGGGAGCATATTGCCACAGCCCACAGGATCAGAGGAAGGTATCTGATCTGTTTAGAATGTGGAGATAACTTTGTGGTTGCACCAAGTCTACAGATGCACTTGAAAGCGTTCCATGGGATTGAAGATCCCATAGCCTACATGGCGAAGAATACGTCTTATGCACCGGACAGTATCGATGATCTCGATGTCGAGGGAAAAGCTATCGAAGCTAATCAGTGTCACGTCTGCATGGCCGTATTCGAGAACAAGGCTGCTGTGGATAAGCACCTCAGAGTCCACGGCATGGCGTTTCTTAATCGCAAGAGGATAGAGGCCCAGAACGCCATGAAGAGGCCCGAGAAAAAGGAGGAAACTGACGAGGAGAAGCAGCAGGCGGCTGCCACGCAGAACAAGACGCCTGCTAGGAAGGGTAAACCGGCCGAAATGATACTAGACAAAATTACTGTGAGTGTTTAGGACTTTACGCATTTCTCACAAAAATTAGTAGGTCCAATTTGGAACAGTAGAGACATTAGAAGAATTTATTTTTCCATTAGACGACCTTCTTAAGCTATCCGGAAGTTTATTCAACCATTCCGTTACTGATATTGATTCTTTGTTTTAGGCGACCATATAGCTAACGGAGGCACGACTTTCTCAGAGCAGATGTGGCTGAAGCGTAGCGAATACTTAACAATTTCCAGCCTCGAACTCGCGAATCTGTGATTTATCGTTTCATTTAAGTATACAAGAAACTCGTCACGAATCCTAGAGCAGCTTAGAAAAGGACTACTAGTTGTTTTGCAGTGTACCGGGGCGAGAAACGTTAGCCCCCGGTGAATCGAAATGTACCTTGATAACTTTTTTCCCCATTCTCTTGCTCTCTCCCGTGTTGAAGGTTGTACTATCTTGTTTAAAAGTGTACGCGAAAACGTAATGCTTCTTTGTAAATACGTGGCGTAAACCGTAGGGAAATCGTATTCCAATTGTAATTGTTATCTCGCATAAAACGCAGCCAGTTGACCCTTCCATCTAAATCACGAACGTTGTGGGTTTAATTAATATCCATCGCATACTTAGTAATCCCCATGGTTCCACGATCGTGGGCGCAGGATATTTGTAAATAATTCTGTTTTAAAAAGATATCACTTTTTGTACTCTACTAATTCGTATACATCGTTGTACCTAAAGATAAACGAAAATAAAAATATTCTAATTTACTTTCCGTCGTCGAGACCGTCCAACGTTAAATTAGGAGGTTTCCCTGAACTGTGAAATTGTTTATAGGTATTTGCATTCTTCATTTTGGTCTAGAATAAACATTAAAAGAAAATGGAGCCGCTACAGGATGACAGAACATTTTTTAACACAATAGAGAACACTTGTATTTCATTCGTTTTGATTTCATGGAGTAGAGCTAAACATTACTCGATCATTGCTTTAAAAAATGTTATCTACATCTTTTGTTGACTTTTTGTACTATGTGCGTTAAAGTTAAATCCTTCCACTTTATAGTAATTAAAACTAGATTTACGTTCTCGTTATTTTTATAAAGTAATGTAAAACCGTTACTGTGTTGGTCCAGGTAATGAAAGAATCAACCCTCGTTGATAACAGCCACATAGAATATATATATATTTATCTTTATTACATGATCTGTAATTGCACCGACGAACATTATTGCTTAGTGATTAGCGACTCAATGATTGACACATCGATATTAGTCGAGGTACGAAACGGGGGGGGGGGGGGGGGTGTGGAATTGGGGTGCTGTTCGCGCTCCATTCGCTCTCGTTTATCTACATATTTATAGGTGTATACATACGCTCGTGCGTCTCGGCATCAAAATATTATAGTATACATCTGACGTCAGTATTCCCAAAAGAAAAATCCAACGTTCATTTTTCTTTGGTTCCGCTGCGTCGCGAAAAATTAATATATACTTTCTGTTTCCTATATATTTTGCTTTTTTTTCTTTGCGTTACATCGAGTGCAGGTACTGAAGGAAGGGTTTAGGGCGCTGAACACTTTGATGTTGGACCTGTAAGAGTACTGTCAGCTCGTTTCATCCACGGTTCATGGCTCCACGGTTCTGTACAAGTACACGGAACGATACTGCGGACAATATATATTAGAATGAAAGCGTTAACGGAGTTAACAGTGTTTACGAACTTTCATCGTTTATTAAAAATAATTTCGCGCAACGAACTGAAGAATTTGTTGCTTTGGTCCCTCCACGATCCACGTTTTATAATAGTCTCTCTCGGTCCGCTGTGCATACTTTTACGGGTCCTGGATTGCATGTCTTTTGGCACAACTGCTACGGAACACACACGTTAAAATTTAAAACATTGATCACAGTGTTCCTCTCCATAACGTCGCGTTCGGGAGACATTCGGGAGTAGCGGAGGATATTAGATCCGCGCGCCGATTGGCCGGCGATCGACGCGTCACAGGTAGGGTGGGGTGAGAGACGCGACGGTACGGAGGGAATAACTGTTTCCACGCGGTCTCGCACACTTGAGCCTCGCTTGAGCTTGTTCTGTACAAGATTACGATGTACAGAAGATTGTCGCGTGCGCGAAAGATCGCGCGATCCCTTTGGAACGAAAGGAGAAAGAGTCTTGGCCGGTTAGGGGAGTAAGCGCAATTTCTCTGGGCCCTCTTTTACGTATTATTCGTTCTTCGACGTTGCACTGCGTTCTGGAAACTAGAAGCTGGCTGGACAATACAGTATTCTTGTTTTTCTTCAAATGATTTCACTCGAGCTCCCTATGTGCTAGTCTTTTTAAATATTTTCTATGATCTTGAAGAAGTGTTATACATTTTCCAGTACTGATTGGTGTAATAAATTTCACAATATTAATTTTTAATATTTTTGTTTTCAGACCCCAAATAATTTTAAATGTTTTCTGAAGAGATCTTGAAGAGGTATTACCAATTAGCATACTGTAATTTAATACAGTTCCTCCAGTGCTGGATTGGCGTAATAAATTCCCGGGAATTGAAGACGTATGAAATGAAAAAATCTGTATAAAATGGAAATATTCTGGGTCAGAAGATGTATCTGAATTCTGGAGTTAAAACAGCGTCGAGTGCGAAGAGTGAGAAGTGACTTGACCTAAAATCTGCGGCGTATACTGGTGGCGAGCATTGACCAAATTTTTCGTTTACATCATCAGTATATATACCGGGCAAGTCGCCTGAATTTCTCAGCTGGAAAATGTCTGTTTTTAATGATACGAGAAAATCTGGAAAGAAAATGTTTCTTTTCTCAAGATCATCTTCAAGGTATTAGAAAATGTGAATTTCTTCAATGAAAATCAAGTTTCTGCCCAGCCAGAATTTTTTTATAGCAAATGCGTCAGGAAAAATGCACCAGTCCTTCATCCCTTAAAATTTCTAGTTCACTTCCTCATCAACGTCCCTAGTTTCTATTTCATCCACGTTCGTGACGTGAATAATAGGACTATTAGGTCTGCTGGGTAGCCAAGGATCATCCCTCGCAAAGTTTGTACTAGTATCCAGCTCGATGTTCGACTCAACATCGACTTCCTCCGAAATCCTGGCGTTCACTGGCGACGAGGAGGCAGAGGAAGCTAGTCTGACGGGTTTGGTCTCCGAATCAGCGGGACTGGCGATCCTAGGGACGTCGTTCGCCCTGGGGAGCTTACCGGGATCGTTACCGAGTCTGTCATCAGGACTCTTCGCTTTTGACTCCACAGGGAATGGCAAGGCTAACGAATCCGGTGGTTTTTTCGCTCCGATTCCCAGCTCGCTTAATGGAATCCCCACCTCTCTCGTCGCCCACACGTCGCAGTTCGGGCTGCAGGATGAACCGCGAGGGGTTTGCGAAGGTTTCGTTTTCCTTGCGTCCTCCATCGAGTGCCAGCGCTGCGATTTCGAGATCGATGAACCGGATGCGATCGCGTTTAGGCTGTTCGCTGGGACTATCCGGTGGGGGAAGCGCGGGGATCCTCGGATCTTCTCGCGAGAGGACGATTGGCTCGTGCTGGCTTCTGAGATAGCATTAGATTTTTAATTAATTCATTTGGAAGTTGTTGGGCAGATTAGGAGAATGTACGGGTGCACTGTAACTCGGGTAACCAGAAATTTTTATATAATCCTGTAGATTTTGTCGAGAAAATGCTAAAAATCCAAGTTTCAATCCTAGAAAATCAGTGCCTCAAAAGTTATGAACGTTTAAAGTTGACCGTCTGGCCAAACTAGATCGCTCAACTGTGAACACTCATAACTGTTCAGTCACTGATCTCCTAGGATTGAGACTTGGATTTTTGGCACTATCTCGCCCAAATCTACTGGATTGCATAGGAAAAAGGCAAAAATTTCTGGTTACCCAAGTTACAGTGCAGCCGAAAATGATGCTGGTATAGTTAATTACTGGTTGATTAAGGATTGTGCTTTGAGTGGGGCTCATCAGTGAAATGGAGAAGAGACTTACTAGGTGGTAGGCTAAAATTGACCCTGGGCTCGCTGCTCTCTTTGCGCCGCAGCCCCAAGCTTAATCTGCGATCTTCTTCGCTAGTAATACTAATGATTGGTCCAGAGCCGCAACGTGGATGAGGTGGCCGTGTGCCTTGGGCATTCACCTGACAGGTGGACGCGGCTTTCGTGCCGGGCACCAAGCCAGCGATGTATCCCATGTGTACTCGCAGTGCTGACGCTACCCCTGCGGGATTACGATACAGTTATTCCATAGTAATCCATCCCCAAAATCCGAGCGTATATATTCCCGGGCAACGGTATTTCGTTCTAGCGTGTCACTTTACTAATTATTTATCGGGCCATTCCACGAGAAATCCATCAGATTTCGACGGTGATGTGTCCAGGGTATCTCGTTTAAAATGAAATACAATGTACCGCCGGCCAAATTGGAATCAGAGCTCGAGTCATCAGTTTCCGATTTGTTTGTCAAACGTCGGGAACAACATATACACTGTCGGCAATATTTCTTCGCGAAACATTCAGGAATTTCTTTTAGTTCGATCTGGAAGGTTCGATCGTCTCCGGATATTTTTTTAACTTGTTTAAAACATTGTAATAACATTTAAAAATATATGTATTCAGGAGAGTTTGCAGAATTATTCTACGCAAGAATCATTCGCACAACTTCGATAATGAAAGCAGGAAAAACTGCTAAATATGAAAATGTGTCAACTCTCATGCACAATCTCAAGATCTGGTCTACTTAAAAATTATTTAAACATGTTCAAACGCTGGTAACGCTATTGAAAAATATACTGACGTATTCGGGAGAGTCTACGGCATCGTTCTACGCAAGAATCATTTGCGTAATTTTAATAATTGAAGCAGGAAAAATTCTGATGGAAAACTTCTAATGCTGAAGAAAAATAATTTGACCAGTGACAAAAGGGTACTAAGAGGAACGTAATTGGTTCTCACCTGTGAATGACGCGGTGGAGGTCTTCCTGCTAGCTGGCCGACTGCCGAACAGACTGAACAGCCTCTGGAAAACGCCTAAACGATTCGGCCCTTCGGTCTCCCTTCGTCGATTGAGCTTATAGATGTCCGCGAGACTTCTTCTGGGACCATCCGGCTCCAAATCCGGCTGGCTGCTAAACGCTACGGTACCTCGTCGCATTCCTACGTCAGTCGAAGAACAAGTGGCTGGTCGAATCTCGTGTTCCATAGGCTTGTTAGTTACTTTCGTTGCTAGCACAGTGTTACTGCAGACGCATCGATACATAAGGCGAATCGAAGCGTAACGCAGAAGCGAAAGCAGCCGCCTCTACTGGTAATTGCGGAACAGGAAGGAGAAGAACTGCGTATCTCTCTTTCTCGTGGGAGAGTGTTCGCTTTCGCGTGTCTTTCGAAACCTTTCCTAATATGCATCGCAGGCTCGATGGCCGGAAAAAGATGTTAACAAACTTGCATTCACAAATTCAAACCATCGAACCTGACCGTACAAGTTCGTTTCTCTGCATTCTGAAACGCGTGCAAAGCTGGGTGCACCCTGTCGCCCGTAAGCGTCCGGACACTTCTGACTTGTGCCACTAAAATTTTGTAGAACCTTCAATGACAATGTAGATTTTATATTATAATTCTAGTGCACATATTTTTAATCGTCTTCAAGTTGTCTAAAATTTTCTAGAATGTTTAATAACAATGTAGATTTTATATTATAATTTTAGTGCACATTTCTAACCCTCTGTCTTCAAGTTGTCTAAAATTTTCTAGAACGTTCAATAACAATGTAGATTTTACATTATAATTTTAGTGCACATTTTGAACCCTCTGTCTTCAAATTGTGTAAAATTTTCTAAAACCTTCATTAACAATGTAGATTTTAGATTACAATTTTAGTCCTACAATTTTTGTCCCCAAATTTAAATTAATTGATAATTGTTCGATAAAAATTGTTCGTAAAAATCCATAATTAGACTGCAGATTTTTATACGAAATAAAAATTGCCTGGAGCCACAGGAGACTTCAGACTCTTCAGTGACTCCTTGATCAAGGATATTAAGACAAGAGATTAATTATGCAGTCCTCGCAGAAGTGTTCGACTACTTACGACCGACAGTTTCTATGCATGATGCAGAACTGGCCTAAACCTCGTCCGAACTCGTCCGGTCTCGGTGCCCTAGAGGATGGTGCAGCGTACTGTCCCGAGTGGCGATTACTATGTCAGAAATGCATGGACTGTGTTCGCAAGCAGGTTCCCTGGCGGGTTAATAATACGTATCCGACGTCGGGACGGCAATCAGTGATTTCGCGCGAATACAATTTTCGTCCACGATCTCGGACAGCAGTCGATTAATTTTCTCCCGTGTACTACACATGGCGGATAATGTGCCAAATGGAGCCGTCGAATTTGAATTACGATGTTTAGTATTAATAGGCTGCCGCTCCAGATCGTCAAACAATAGCGAACAAACTTTGTTAAACTAATGCATACGTTCTACTTAGTACGGGAAATCTTCCTCTATTTTTCCATGCAATTTTCCAAAAGGATTGGACTAATTGTGGTTTCATGAAAATTATGACTTGAAGCAGAGTCCAGTTAGGAGAGGTCCGAGTTAGGAACGGTCAAAAACACTCCATCGGCCTATTCTTGTGCTCCCTATCGCGGAAACGGGTTCCTTCGTCGAGTTTGTGGGAAACAAATGACCAAATGTCCAAACGACTTGTGTCCCCACTCTACCTTCCTCTTCCACTATATCACAATGTCACGTGACTAATCCTGATAGAAGACATTCGAGTGTATAGGTCTGGCCTAGGCAACTTCTTCCCCGCTGTCTCCCCAACCTATTTCTGCACTCCGCAGAAGTTTTGTGGGAGGAGTTAGGAGTGGGGAAGAGCCAGGAGTTGGGAGGAGCCTGGAGTAGAGAGGAGCCAGAAATAGAGAGAGGAAGTTTAGTGGGGAGGAACCAGGAGTAGGGAGGGGCCAGAAGTAGAGAGAGGGAGTTTAGTGGGGAGGAGCCAGGAATAGGGAGGAGCCAGAAGTAGAGAGAGGGAGTTAAGTGGGGAGGTGCATGGAGTAGGGAGGAGCCAGAAGTAGAGAGAGGGAGTTTAGTGGGGAGGTGCATGGAGTAGGGAGGAGCCAGAAGTAGAGAGAGGGAGTTGCCCCGGCTTGTGGGCAACTGGCCATTTGTTTGCTACCAAAGTGAATAGAAGAAACAAGCATAGAAACGTTCGAACCGTTTGTAAGCTATTATGCGTGCAATAAACGGAATTCTGTCACCTTTCCTGAACACCTGAATGACCGAAGAATGACGAAGCGAGAAGAATATTAATTATGTATCGTTCCTTCCTTCTCCCCTTGGTATATAGAGGTTCATTCATCGTGCAAATTTACATCGAGGAATCTCGTATCAGCGGTTCGCGGGTTCGCCTCTACCAAAAAGCTTTCTCTCGTGTACACGCTATAGTTCTTCGCCTCCTTGTCGGACGATTCCACGCAACTTTCTACAACCCCGTCCATAAATCATCCAACTCACGGGGAAACAGTAATTAGTCTCGACCCTTCTATAATAGCTTCGTTAAAAATATTATATTTTTTAATTCGACCCTGTTATGATTGGGAACATCTTTTCTCGAAGTTGATTTTAAATGTAAGATCACCGGTGCACGTTTTAAACAGAGTGACCTTTATTTAATGAGACTGTATTTTTAAAACTGTTCACATCGAAGCTGAAAGAGAAAATTCAACAATTTAGTCGATAATTTCTTTACTGCCAATTTTCCTGCGAATATTACTTTGTTACGCTATTATTACAGCGTCAATGCATTTTTTAATCGAGTTCGTTCCCTGTGATGTACGGGGATAGTATGGGGGCTGGACAAGATAATGGAAATACCATTTATGAATTGTTCATTGTGTTTGCAACGTTATTAACTACGAAATTCTACAGTATTCGTGATGCAGACTTTGATCCTATCACCACGGTATTCTTTAAAAAACTTCTACAATATTCTATTGTTTTCTTCCAACTAATAGGACTTCATGAAATCCTATTAAAAATATATATTATATTCTACAAAATTAAAAGATCCAAAATAACTAAATTCCTATCCAAAATTTTTTTGTATTTTTAAAATTGTTTTCCACTATTTTCTCCAACTTTTGAGGTTCTTCGGGTTCCTCTGCGAGGTGAATCGTCCGCACACGGTCCCACCACCATCGCCATCGATTATGATACACGAGAGATCATGACAGCGTCAAAATGAATGTACGATGCGTAGCGAAGGCGAGAGTCTGCGTCCTTTCGCGTGACAATTAGCGCGGAATACATTTGCACAACGAATCTTGAAGAGTAATTAGAAAAGGGCGAGTAGGATCACTCACCGGATGGGTCCGCGGATGGCCAGCTCGCCCTGGGGATGACCGGTGGTAGGACACTGAGCAACAACAAAGGTAAACCGCCGCTGATGCTCGGGTTCCGTTGCGGAATCGACGCGCTCGACGAAGCGTGCGACGGCTCGACTGGCTCCTGTGCCAATTGTTTCTCCAATCTGGCCAGTTCCAGCTCCAGCTGCGCCATTTCGCGACGGTACACGCGGTTCTGCACCTCCACGCGGTACTGCAGCTCGCTGTCACGTGAAATCCCATTTCGGTCAATCGTTTCGCCGACACCCGGCGCTTTGACTGCTCGGAAAGTATGCCTATAGCTCGATGCTCAAAATGTTGGTTGGTTTTTAAGCGAGAGAGAGGCGGGAACTGGTCGAACGTTAGCTTAGGATCTCAATTTTAGCGTTATTAGCATACAGTATCATAGAGTACCATACGGTGTATCATAGAAGGATCATAAAGTACAATGGAAGTATCATGGACCACCAGAAAGTACCATAACGTATCATTTACTATACAAGTACCATAGAAGTATCATAGAATACCATAAAATCCCATAAAGTACCATAGAAGTATCATAGAGTATCATAAAGTACTATGAGTACGATTGACTATCACAGAAGCACCTCAGTACGAAAAATAATGTAGTAAAGACAAGAAATATATTTTTCATCTAACTCCTATATGTTGCAATATTGAATTAGAATATTTTTATTCTGTACAAAGAACTGTCTTACAAACAATACAATTTTTATTCAGCTCTTATTGCAATTGAGCTAGACTATTTTTATTCCGTCTAAAAGAGCAGCAGTTTCATAAGAAATACAGTTTTATTGGTCTCTTCTTTATTGCAATTTTACCGGAATATTTTTATTGTCTGACGGTAAATCAATTTTGATTCTCCTATTTATTGCAATCGAGCTAGACTATTTTTTTTCTATCTACATGAGGAGTAGTCTATTGCAATTCCCATTTATTGCAATTTAGTTAGAATATTTCTACTCCGCGTAGCGAGCGTCTGACCATGGTTATCCTTATCTCCTTACGGTTTCGCAAGACCCAGCTTCGGCGCACGCTGATAAAAATAATTGCTAAAACGTGGTTAAAAATAGCGGATGAAGTAACGCAACAGACTATGTATTTAACAAAATAAAATTGTATATGTTGATGTCGAAAGCCCGTTCGTAAAAATAAATATTGAAACGTAAAAGTAAGAAATGAGGCAAGGCGTGAATATATTTGACGAAGATATTTGACGAATTAAATGAAGATATTTTGACAAAATTGTATATATCGAAGTTGAAAGGCCCGGAGGATTGTGCCTAATAAATAAACCGTTCCCGAGCGGAGCGGACGTTCCGCAGGAAATTCAGTGAAAGTAGGGGAGAGACAAGCTGAATAAAATATGATAAACGATATCTGTGACCCAGTTTAAGGCGAATCGATTCTTTGTACCGTAGGAGTAACGCACCAAGGGTTTCGGGAATCGGGATCCGATATAAGGTACATCGTCCGAGGTCGATCCGTTCGATTAGCTCGAAAGCGACAGACCTTTATCGCCACTGTGTCCGACACACCTATCGTCACCTTTCTTTGTACCTGCATGCTCGCCCCAGTTTCATTCTCTTGCTACCCTCCCAGATATGTAAAACAAAATTCTTAGCATTCCTCCCTTCCATTGGTAGGATTTCCACATGCAAAATAAAACGTACTAATTAAATAAAAATTGCACAAACCAATTGCACGGAACAGAAATCAAATAAAAATTTTGTCAAGCAATTATCAAGAAATAAAAGAAAAATTGAGCAAATGAATTTTTCAGAAATGGAAGCAAATCAATTCTCAGAAAGGGATATCAAATAAAAATTGCGTAAATCAATTGCCAGAATTAGACATAGAATGAAAATTGAGCAAATGAATTTGTTAGAAATGGAAGTCAAATAATAATTGTGCAAATCAATTCCCAGAAAGGGAAATTAAATAGAAATGCATTTCCTCAATAATTCGAAATTAAAACTAATATTGAATTTTTCCGCCCTCGAAATTTTGTATTTGACCAATCGACTTTCATAGAGACCCGTAGTCAGATTACAATGGTGGTTGCTTTAATTTTGATGGTTAAATTTGTTCAAAGCAAAGGATTCGTTTACTATTAAAAATCAAAGAACCGAATATACTTCTAGAGTTTCATCGAAGCCTAACTTACTTCTTGTCGTCAGTGACGAATCTCCTGGTGTTGCACTCGATCTTCAACCCGAGGCTTTGGACCACAGGATCGGCTCTCTCACCTGCCAGGATGTTGGCCAATTGTGGTAGAAACAGCAGCGCCAATGTAGCAGTGGTGGACGCGAGAATTAGAGCGGTGATAGTGACGAATGCCAAGGTCGCTCTGTCCGACATCAGGTTGGCTAGAACCACTACGATGCCTGACGTGATTACGACGAAGTAGACGCTCATGCCGATGTACTGCGAGTCATTCAGAGCTGGTATCTTCACGTGCCTGAAACGATTCAATTAGCGGCCGATCCCTTGACAGTTCGAACGAAATTATCGAGGGATCGATCTGGCCCGTTGTTGTGTCCTTAAACTTTATCTTTCTCTAACCCGAACCCTCTCTCTCTCTCTGATAAGAGCCTAATGCCGATATTCGAATGACAGTTCTTCGACAAAAAGAGGAAACGCCTTTGCTAATGAACGTCCTAATGGCATCCCTCATTAAACTCCAATTCCGTTTCGACCCCGCCTCTCCAATTCGAACTTCCACGTACGTGAACACTCGCAACGGATTGCCGCTTCGCAATGCGAATTGCCAATCTGCGTGGACCATAGTCATTTCTTTGTTGTCCAATCAGGAAGATCTATATTTTTAAATTAATTCTATGAAGATATTAATGACAGCAGAAAAATTGTGGACTTTCGAATTACTGTAACTCAGTGTAAAAAAATCTTACGGGATCCTGCCCGTGCTTATTTTGAAGGACGAAGTCTCTTTCAAGCTCTTGAAGTTAATTTTTTTTTATTATTGCGAAACAATTTTCGATTTGAGGTCAAACAGACCGAGAATGTTGTTTACTGTTCCTTGGAAATTTTTGCAAATTGGAACGATTGTGCAGAGTGTAAAAAATTGTTTCCTGGATTAATTTCAATGCGAATTTGTAGACGGAAGTTTCCCCGTTGCGTCTCGAAAATTGATCTGTGATTTTTCGCCAATTAAAACCTCTTCCGACTTGGTGTTGAATAAAACCGTGGGAAAAAATCGCAGATCAATTTTCGAGACGTCATTGCGAAGAGTAAACTTCCCTCTGTAAGCCCAGGTTGACTCAAATATGGAAAAAAAATTTTTGAATCTCCCAGAGTCGTCTAAGTTCGTCGAAGAATCGTAGAATTTGGAGAAAGTAGAATTTCTATAATAAAAAGGAGACTTTGGAAAAAGTAAAGGGGTTGAAGGGGATGAAGGGATTCAAAGGGATGAAAGTAGAGGATTCAAGCTTTAAAATGAGCGCAGAAAGAATATTCTAATATTTTTTTCCCTAAAGTGGCGGGAGTTCAAAGATTTGCTCTAGATTGGTAATTTGCAACAGGGTGCGTTGACAAAGTAAAAAAAAATCGTAAAAAAGGGCATATAAAAAAGGTGTATATTTACCTTGTCTCCCAAGCCATGTAGACACCGACAATGAGCAGCAGACCTTTGTAAACGTAGAGAGCGCCCAGCCAGCTGTTCGTGTGCTGCGAATGGCACACTTCCACCTGGACCGACAATTAAACGCCATTAATTGGCTGCGTTCGTTGCAGTTTCTGTTTCGGATTGTGTTCGCAACTAGGGTTGATCTAGGGGTCCATGGACAGCAATAAACAATAGACATTTAAACAGTGGAACTCATTTAATTCGTAAATAATCTTCAGGTGTTCGATACCTGAGGCTGATACACAACGCCTCTGTCTTGGGGGTTAATCTCCAAGGTCAGGTTCCTCAGATGACGTTGCATAGGATCGAAAGTGACCCACAAAGTCACCACGAGGCCGTCTATCAGCAGCAGGACGCAGATCAGACTGATCAATCTCGTGTCCTGGAGGAGCTACAAAAATATAGATAAAATTTCAAAATTTATAAGGATCAGGATCATAACAATTTCAAAATTTCGTAAAAGAATTATTGTGTTGTTGTGCCGAGACTGCAGATTTTATGCATTTGTGAGAAAAATGGTAGAAACATCTGAAGAATTTATAATTACTATTGCATTAAACCAACCCATTGAAATTATTCTTGCATAGTTGTAACTAAAGGAAGAAGTGTCGATTAAGCTGTAAAAGAATTGAGAAATGGAAGAATCGAAGAATTGAAAAGGTTTAAAGAATTCTGTGAAATATTTGTGCAAAGTAAATTTGTTGAACGCGAGTACCTTATCTTTGACAACTCCGCTCCTGCTTTTCGTGAATATCCGATGCACGCGATACGTCTTGGTGAACATCGAGCCAAAAGCTAAAGAGAATCCGGCGGACAACAGATAGACCCTCGCCTGAAACGAAATGCATCGAGATTGCATCTCTAACGAAGTTCCCAACGATGCTACCCATCCTCCTTTATCGAGCAGATTTTTTAACAAATGAATATTCAAACAGCTCACTCGCACGAGTAAATTCAACATTATTAGTCGTACAAATTGCACATTCAAACATTTCTCTCGGCAACTAATAATTTCGTAGATAAACGTCCAGACTCAGTTCCCAATTCCGAGGACCGTTTTCACTCGCCGAGTACGTATGATGAAATTTCTACAAGTTCTATGTACATGCAGGCCTCGTCAAAGTTTGAAGGGACCCAAGGGCTCTACCTTAATTAGCTAAACGCGACCAGGTCGGAGTGATCTGGTCCTGAGATTAATGGGCAAATTCCTTTTTCCAAGTGGAAAAAGATCTTTTGGAAAATCTTACTGTTCAACTATTTGTAGAAATGTCTTTCGAAAATCTGGTGTCCGGTCGACTTGAAATTTTAACTGCATCTTCAAGAATAATCCTATTATTATTTAATATAAAATCGAAATGGCAAGTTGAAAATGATAATTTTTTTGAATTGTTAAAAATATGGACAATATTTCTAGGGAAAGTGGACATTTGGAATAGTTACCATTTCTAACAATTTAATTATTAGAAACTAATTTCCATAATAAAATTTTTAAACCTCAGTGAAATTTTTCATTCTCAATATGATCAATAAGAGCGAAGATAAAAACTGTGAGAGAAATTCCTGCAAATTACCAAAACTGCTAAACATCTCCACAAAGTTTCGACTTCGTGACTTTAACAAAACATGAAAATAAAACTGCTATTTTTCACAAGGAAATTTCCCGCGCGATGTTCTCGTATAAAAGAGAGTGCTCACTGTGCAGACGGCGGGGTAATAGTCATCGCTGTCCGGCAGGGTGGCATGATCCAGGCCGAGGAGTATGACAGCCCCATAAACCAGACCGCAACCCACGGCGGCCATATTGTTGAGCCTGGGGCTGGAAAGTTTGATGCTCCTGCGGAGGGAACACAATTATGGCGTTTCATTGGAGTGCTGGCCAGAATAACTGGCCAATTTCCCTGGGTAATCAGTTAATCAAGACGTACTTGTGCCTGCGGAAATGTAGATTGAACGCGAGGAATGCAAGGGCAAGAGTGACACCGACGCTGGCGATGCAGGTGACCACGAGGAAGGCTGCAGGTGCGACGGTGACCACCCTTAACCTGCGTGGAGAACGAGTCTTTTAACCCTCCCGTTGAATGCTAACCAGCCCCTTAATGGCGGTTGCAAGGAACATCTAACGTTACAAGAAAACCTGCGAGCGGATCCTTAATTGGCCCGTGTTCCCTCTCCGTCCTTGCAGAGAGAAAGAGAGAGAGAGAGAGGAAATTCAAAGCTTCTGTCCGGTTCTATCTCGCCTTGTATCCATCCGCCTTCCTTTATCATGCTGTTTCCGGTATGTTCGGCGTTATCGTGTTAGCTTTTCGAACGGTATGTAGGCATTAGGGCTTTCGCGTTTAATCGTGGGAGCCATTTCGAGACTGTTTAAGGGCCAATTATTGAGCCGGATTGAAATTGCCTTTTAATGGGCTTGGTGGAAATGTATCATTTTATCTGGAACGGGGTTGTGGTCTCGGAAAAAATACGTTGAGAAGGGTCATCAATGCTTGAGGGGCTGATCAACGCTGTCTAAAGGCTAATTATTGCAGAGGGTGAAAATGGCCGATTTAATTGCTTCAATTTTAACGTGGCGGAAATTTTATTTGAAAAAGTGATGGTGATCTTCGGAAAAATACATTAAGAATGCTCCTTAATCCTTAAGGGTGTATTATTTAAGGCAGGCGGCTCCTCCCAAACTCCTGTGGAGTGTAGGAGGAGGTTGGGGGGATATGAAATTGTTAATAGTGGGGAACAGGTGCACTGTTAGTGGGGGAATTGGTGTACCGATGGTGGGGGAACCGGTATATTGGTAGTGGGGAACTGGAAGTGGGCGGACTGGTGCACAGGCAGTGGGAGGATCGATGCACCGATAGTGGGGGAGTAGGTAGTGGGGGAATTGGTGCACCGATGATGGGGGAACCGGTACATTGGTAGCGGGGGAACGAGTAGAAGGGAACTGGTAGTGGGCGGACCGGTATCCTGTTAGTGGGGGAACGGGTAGAGGAGAATTGATAGTGGGTGGATCCATACACTGGTAGTGGGAGAACGAGTAGTGGAAAACTGGTAGTAGGCAGACCGATACACTTGTAGTGGGCGGACTGGTGTTAGTGGGCGGAGTGGTGCACTACTAGTGGGCGGATTGACCCACCGGCAATGGGAGGCATTCTACTGTATATAATCACATAATCACTGTATACGTACCGGAAAACCCTCCGCGCCGCGGGAGGCTGCCCGCCAGGCCACTTCGTCGTCACGCACCCTGGACAATTCATTATCAGCTTTCCATCCTCCGGTCTGAACACCGCTATCCGCCTAACCACGTGATCTGCAATTGGAAAACTTGAAGACCTCTTCCACTCGCCGAGCAGAATGAACTGCACCCGACAACTTAAATCATCGGATAAGTTAACGCATCAATTCTCGTCCGGAACTACTGTTACCCGCCAGCTCGACCCTGTTTCCGCTCGGAACACTAATCGCTCAGAAATTTCATAATCTGAACGTAATGGAACCATCATTAGCGGTTGGAAATTCTATCCGTGCCCCTTTCAGTCATTTTTCCAATACTCCCACAAAAGAAGTCGTACAACTTTCCTCTTTCCCGAGAACAGATGACCTTTCTTCTCAATTCTTTCTAGTGCTTCTTTTAAATTAATCGCTGCGATTCCGGGGGCACTTTGCGATATCTAATTAGGCAGTTTGTTGAAAATGCACCTTGATTTATTAGTTTGCACGATTCTTCAGGGTTTGCAAATTGGTTTGACATGTCCAGACATTTTATTTGTGATTAATAGACCCGAAATTAAATTTATGAAATTTCATTTTATAGGAATAATTTTTATGAAATCTAATTATGAAGGAATAATTTTTATGAAATCTAATTATGAAAGAATAATTTTTATGAAATTCAATTCTACAGGAATAATTTCTATTAAATTCAATTTTATGGGAATCATTTTTACGAAATCCAATTTTATAGGAATAATGTTTATGAAATTTAATTTTTGAGGAATAATTTTTACAAAATCCAATTTTACAGGAATAACATTTCCGAAATTTAATTTCAGAGGAGTCACTTATTTAAATTCAGTTTCGTTCAAAAGCGTTCTAATTTCGCAAATTCTTTCGGAACATGAAATTTGCGAGAAGTTGCCAAATAAAAGTTTAGAGCGGCTGAAACATCGCGGGGTTCTTTCGTGCAATTTCTGAGACTTTCGCGAGGGTTAGAGGATAGTTTCGTGTATCCGTCGGCAGAGAAAGCGCAAAAATGCATCCGCGAATGTTGACGGTAAAGAATCGCGTCGGCGATGCAGGATCTCGTTCGCCCTCAAGGCGGAAATAATACGATTCTCGGGTGGGGCCTCTGTTAAAGTACCAAATATATGTTGGTTCTGCTATTCGTCGTGCTGAAAATAGCGGAGCTTAAAGATTCACCAGGCTGCGAGGTATAGAACTGCATTTTTCGCGGACGCGAACTCTCAAAGACCATCGGACGGCCTGTTTTATTTCCAGCCCTCGGAAATAGCATTCTACCGAACCAGCGTGAAACGAAACGAGTATTGTTATTCAAATGCAGGCATTTCGTTGATTGCCGAGCAGACTTTAGGATCTCCGCGTTTCGGTGTGGTGCACCATAATTCCCGAGATCGATCCCTTTAACTTAATTGCGAACTTCTTGGAATGCTATACAATTTTACAAGATTGATACCGTTGAATTAAAAATGTTTGACGAATATAAATAAATTCATTAAAGTAGTCGAGAAGTCACTGTATACATTGAAGTCGAAGAGGATCGAAGAGAATGTATCAAACTATTCTTTAATTTGTAAAAGTAATGAAAATATTAAAATGGTAAAGCCATTGCAATGTAAATAATTATTAGCGGATTTTATGCATTTATAGAAAAATTGAGAGGTGAATTATAAAACAAAAATTAAAAAATTTTTGAATTGTTACAGGAATTGTTGCGAGCCGCTGACGACTCCTCCCGCGAAGAAGAAGCCTACGCCTGGCTCCTCCCACAAAGGAGGAGCCTATCCCCTACTTCTGGGTAGTGTCGGAGGAGTTTGGGGAGATTAGGAGTATAGGAGGCCTTAACCTCAAGTTTGCGCGAAGCAAAGCACGGTAAGTAACAGCGGGGAATTTTTATTTTAAATAAAGATCCGCTAATACTTACAATATTGGTCAAACAATCGGAACAGATTTTTAAGAAATATTTCCAGTACTTCCCATTAATTAACTTCATCCCGTTATAAGAGGTGCTAGGAAATAACCGCGACGAGACTCGCGCTGGCGGGAAATTCGGAAACCGAATTACGGTGCCTGTTCTATTTGCCCAAGCAGAATGAATCGTGGATTTCTTCGATAGGAAACAATTTTCTGTGCTAATTGTCTTGTCCGGTCGGGGCCGATTAGTCACGCGAAGCGTCCCGGCGGCTAATGACGCCGGAAAACAAATTCTCCACGGGGAAAAAGTTCTATCGGCAGTCGCGACCGCCCGCAAAAAGAGATAACTTGATAACACAAATTGCGAAAGTACTCGTTCCTCTGGACGGAGTCGCAACAGGCTCTGGGAAAAGTTTTCCACCGGAAAAGCGCGAGACCGTGTCGCGCCGAATACAGAACTGTCCGACGGAATTGGCCAGTTTACTTCGAGAGGGACGAGTAAAAATGAATAATATTTTTCAACCGGCGAAGGAGCTCGATCGATTAGAGAAACGGCTACTTTCGACCGTGCTGTAATTATTCATTAACTATAACAGAGGCGATAAAGCGGAGACGTGAACGACCAATCGAGCAAAGTGCTCCGGGGCGTATGTCAGAAATTGAATTGTTCGGAAAGGCGATACAATAATCATATATCGCCAGAGAGACGGTGCTTTTTAAATTGAAGTATACAGCCAGCAATATCTCTACCATGGTCAAATGATTCTTGTTTTATATATTTTAAATACATTTTCTGAATTTTCTCTGATTTTAATTCTTGTCTCGAAGTCCCAATAATATAATATAATCTACTCAGTTTCCCACAATCGATGTATCGCGCAAAAATATCTCAGACAAAAATGAACGGTGGATGGCGATAGTAGAGGCTTCAAGCTTTAAAATGAATCCAAGTTTATTCTACGATTATTTTTTACAAAATTACAACGGGTTAAAGTTCGTCAATCATTTTCTAAAAATTGCAAATTTTAGTTTCTTCATTTCCCCATCTGTCACATTGTGCAAAAATTTTTTATGGATAAATTAGTAACAGTATGCAAAAGTAGAGGCTTTAAGCTTCAATATAAGCCCAAGTTCATGTTCATTCGATTTTTTTTCACCGAGTTACAGCTGCTCAAACATCATCAAACATTTTTCGCAAACAAGAAGTATCCGAATATTTTTCGGAACCAAGTATGGCGATGTTTAACCCGTTGCAATTTTCTAAAAAATAATCGTAGAGCAATAAACTTGGACTCAATTTAAAGCTTGAAGCTTCTACCTTGGCGCAGCATAATTCATTTCCTCCAGTATTCCACAGTAGGAGAAAAGCAGGAGACCTATTTTTCTTAAAAACACTACAACTTGAACCCTCTGTGAAAACATTAAAAAATTAATTTTCAAGATCAAATCCTTAGATTTAAAAATTGATGTAGAGTCTTTATCCTTAGAATAAATATTGTTCAAACATCGCCGTACATTAAGAAAAAGTCAATAATCCGGCAAACCTGAATAGTAAATATAATTTTAAATATGAGCTCATCCAGTTTCTCTGTTAATTTAATTCTCGTCGTTTCTACCTCCGAAGGAAAATACGATTGAATAAAATGGGCTACTTTTTCCGCGTCTCCGATAAGCTGTGCATGGAGCGGTGGACCCAAAGAAAGCTAAGCATTCGCAGTCGCACAAAATATCCTCTCACCCCAGGATGGTGCGTTCGATTCGCGATCGATCTGGCGCCGCATCGGAAAGTCTCGCGGCCGATTTGCTGGGAAATCGGCGCGGAAACATCGGCGAGGCTTTTCCCTGTCGGCTGTAGATTATGCTCGGGAGTTAAATCCGAGGCTCGCGCCGATGCGGCTGTTATTCGTTCGCGGGATTTGATGGATTACAGCCGCGGGACCTGGACTGTCGCCTTAGATGGATGAAAGGGTGCGGGTGAGGAAGTAAAGTGGAATAAAAAGCGGACGAGACAGAGAGAGGATCGTGAAGAAAGGGGAAAAAAAGGAAAACACAGGGACACAGAGGAGAGAGGTAAAGAAGCAAACGGTTGATGGTATCCAATTTGTCCCAGCGTGGCCACCGTCGAGGGTTCTTTGTGGAGCAACGTTAGCTATCGCTGGCGGAAATTCGTGCCAGTTCGTTGACTTTATCTGAAATCGATGTTGTGAACGCGCTGCCAGGAAAAGGAGCTGCTTCTTCGAGGCTCGTGCAAGGTTAACGAGCCGAGCCGTCGAGGAGAACGCGGACGAACGCTCGTCTAGCCGTCGGAATTGGGTGAGAATGTCAGGTCCTGTCAATCCTCTCGGGACACCTTTATTTCGCTTGCAGCAGGTTCGCGACTTTCGAATCCCGCAGAAATGTTTCGCGAAATCTTCTTGTCCCACCCCAATCTTCGATCCTCTCGCGAACGACACATACAACGATTTCCCAGCGGTACGATTGTAACTGCTTAGAAAACTGACAGCGCCAAGAATAAACGAAGAAACCGACCTGCTATATGGCTAAGAGCTGTGACAATGCAGTTCCCAGCGCACACTGCTGCGATTCGAGGTGCTACCTGGACAAAACCTTCTTTACGATTACTAATACAAAGTGTGCAGATATCGGAAATATTAAACCATATAGATTTTTCGGCTTCTTATAACGTATCTACACACGATTTCTCGACAACATATTTATACAATCCATTAAGACGATTGTCTTCCCGAAAATTCCTCCAAACTTCCAAAAATTCAGATCGTGAAATAGCGATCACCGTCACAAAAAATATAAATATTGTTCATTCCCGCAGATTTCCACATTTTAATATTTTTATATGAAGAGAAAGTTTAAAATCTGCTCTAATGCTACCAACAAAAATTTTTCGATTCGGATTTCAAAAATATCGATTGATATTAATTAGATATATGAGTTTTTACGGGAACTCCTTACAAAATGTAGGAAAAGTTCTGTCGACAAGAAAGACTTTGGGAGTTGTATCGATAGAGAAATGTTAATATTCTTACTGTGTAGACATTACTTCATATGACTAGCATCTATTTTTTACTTCACGAGTTTTGTCCAGATAATTAGCATTGATCGCAACACTGTGGAGGTGGGAGGTGCGCTGGCATTTTTTGGGTCGCTGGGGAGGAGCTGGGAAACTGGAAATTTAGAGGAAGCAAGAAATTCGAAGCTACTTTCAATTTATCCTCGGAACTGGTAGCAACTGTTCGATCGATGTCGTGGAAGCTCGTTGGTGAAGGATTCGCGCGACACTGATCGTGGGAAAGTCGACTTGGAAAGAGCTCGAAGGACCCTCGATCGGTCGCTTGTATGCGGCTTTCCGTGCGGCTGGCTTGCTCGAGAGTCGAAAGCCTCGTGCGAACGCTGTGGCCGAAGATGTTTGCCGTCCTCTGTTCGTCGGATGTCGGTAAGAAGTCGATGAATAATTAATGACAAGGGAGAGAGAGGAGCAAAGAGTGCAGATAGATGCTCTATCCCTATCCCATGTCCGTAACTGCGTCGTGCGACCAACAAAATATTTTTCAGAGTCGCCCACTAACGACGCATAATTCGGCCAGTCTCGTAACGACAATCTCGAGGTGCTCCTCGGGGAATTAGGCTTCTTTTCCGGCGCGCGACCTCGATGCATCGGTGTCGATAGCACTCGCAGCCTTCTCAGTTTCCAGATTCGAATCCGTTTAATTCGCGGGCGCTGGAAACGAGCGCCCTTCGTTGATGGTTTCATGGATCATTGTGCCCTCGGCACGATCGAAAATCAATCTGTTGGAGAGCCCGAGCGAGTCGCGCCGTGGAAATTACGACCGAGACTCATTACTCCTCCCAGCGTCTCTCCTCCCCGCCCCCTTGCCCACCCACCCGTCTTTTTCTGTATTTTTTCTTTCGTATTTTCGACCTCGTTCCGTGTTGGAGGATCTCCTGGGAATCTTGATAGAAAATGCTACGGTATTTCGAAAATCTGGGTTTCACGATTTAGAAGAGGGCGGGGCTCTGGTGTCAGTGCTTTTGGGGGCAAATATTGTCGAAGAGAAAATGGCTTTTGATGGAGACAGGGGACTATTTATCTTCATATCTAGGGGTGGAGTAAGTGTGGCTTTTCTGCGAGAGGGCGGGGCCACAGGGAGCAATCCTTTCCCATAAGTGGTCTAGATATGACAACCTTTGAGAATCCAGCTCTCGCTGCGATACTGTGTTTTTCTGTTTTCGCAGACAGGAGATTATCTAAATAGGTGTGGCTTGGCATAAGTAGGCGTAATTTTGACCTAAATAGGCGTGGCTTGGCCTAAGTAGGCGTTGCTTGATCTAAGTGGGCGTAGCTTCGATTTCAACGAGAGGGCCCATTCAGAATTCCCTATTTTAAATTTTTTTGAGAGTCAACAAAAATTCGCGCAGCCTCAAAAATAATTTCTATTTATATAATATTATTAAAAAATGTTCCCCAACAATTTTGCAAGCGTCCAGAGCTCCCGATCCAGTTTGATCTAAACGGTCTGTGGAGGATAGGTCGCGACCGTTTTCTTTTCGGCGTGAGAAAATTAATTGTTTCCGTGGCGGGCGGTTGCAGCCGAGTTTCTCTCATCATTACTCCGTTTGACTGGTCACCGGTCAAACGGCCTGTTTCTTGTTGCAGCGTTAATTATGCTCTCGCTCCGCCGTAAACACATACCGAATTCACGGCAGGCTAAGTGCGCCGCTGGTTTAATTGTCTCGTGTTTGAACAGTCCCGGGGATAGAGCGTCCTGCATGGCCGATCCAATCGGACTCTGGCGCGCGGTGCCAGTTATTCCACCGCGCGAACGCGAAACTTTTCGCCGGTCATTTTCACGGCTCGAGATCCCAAATGTTCAACTTACTGTATCCACGTGAACTCTCATTTTACATTGTGTGTGTTCTCCCGATGTTGTCGAACAGCGTTCCATCGACTCAATAATATTTTCCATTAATTCCGACCGATCGGTGCGGCAAACATTTTTTCCAGTGTAATTTTCTGTTTGTGGACATTCGTACGCCGTACAATTTACATCTATCGATCGAAAGAAATGCTATTAAGAGTGGAGATACGTGTTTGTTTCACTTCGGCCGAACTCTAGAGTTGAAACGCGTATGGTGTATGTATATGTGTATATTAACAGCCAACCCTATTGTGGATAACTAAATTTATAAAAATTGAAAATCAGAAATATCAGGAGAATTGAAACGAGCGCCCGCGACGAACACTTATCCGTGTGCCCAATTTTGTTAATAAACCCGTTTCGGCTTTTCCTTACACTACGAAGTCGACTTCATCATTAAATTGAATTCAATTCGAAATAACACTGTTCTAGTATATTCTCGGTTATAAATGGAGGAAATCAGCGAGCCAGTTCTTCTAGACCGGTGTGCCCAGTTCATTTATCAATTTTTCAAGTGTATCTTTTTACCGCGGGGAATGAAAAAGGGTATCAATTTGAGTCTACCTTGACGTGCAGCTTTCGAGACGCCGAAGAAAAATGGAGCCGGAGGCCATACTGTGGTAGAATGAGGATCGTGAGAAGGGAACGAATTCGCCCGTTTATGGTTCCCGCAAAATGAAATCGTCCAATTCGCTTCGATCCGAATACATATCCGTTTGGCAAAGCACGAAACTGTGTGCGCAATGGTCAGCGGCTACGTATAATTCGAGCAATCGCGTCCGACGCACTTAGCAGCGGAATTGATTACGAGAAACGTTGGCGAGCTATCGCGCACCGGTTGGAATCATATCGTCGGCCGGACAGACAACAATGAGAATTCCGTAAATGGGCTCATCTCACCGTTAAAACATGTCAGTCGGCTGTGATTGCGAGGTGTTCGCGATTCGCATGTTGTCCTCGCGGCGAGAGTGTGCTCGATTGTGTCAGCGTTCCTCTTGTGTTCGCCTCTTTCATGCACCGGCTCTTACGGGTTTCCTATTGTCAGGGGCAACCCAGTGCAAACCTGTGTTTTCCCGGACGCGACAATGTAAACTTTACTCACCGTACATCTGGAAGAACGACGTCATGCCGACCCGATCCGCTCCGTCGAACGAAACTGGCCCCTGCAAGCAATAATTATTCTAGAAAGATTTTGTTCAAAACCAGGGGTTGATGACATTTTTTTAAAATCATAAAGTACCGTCTTTTAGGTTTAATTTAAGCCCTCAGACGTCTAAAAATTCCTATGAGGACACATTTTGAAATTTATGTAAAGCAACCCCTAAAATCGAGTGATTTCACCCGGAGCTATCGATCACGATTTCTTCATTTTCCAACACAATTTCGTATTTCTTTTAAAATGTAAATTATCCTATCATCGAGAGTGCGGACTTTCAGCTTCAATTTAAGCCCTCAAACGTATAAAAATTTGTGCTGGAACACATTTTAAAATTTCATCATGTCTTCAAAATTGATTTTCCAGATGAACTACGCACGAGAAGAGGAAGTGAAGCAGAGATAAGAATCGTCAAAGGGAACTAAAAAATTCGAGGTAAACGTTCAAATATTTCCCACAACGTTACCGCAATTCTCCAAAGAGATCGAGAACTACCACGACAGCGAAGAGATCTTTGGCAGCACGTTTCCTGTCGTTCCACTCCCATTCCCGACAGTGAGCCATTGTGTGGCCTACTCACCGACACTCCGATAAAGCGAAGAAGCCTCATCTGGTCCAGCAGTTTTGTTGCGATATCCTTCCTCTTGTGAGTATACTGCGCGATGGAGGCGTTCTCTTTGTTCAAAAGAGCTTCTGTCTTCTCGAGCCCTTTCGCCATGGCCCATACAGCATCGTACGTTTGTGCAGCAAATTTCGAAAGAGTGACACCTCTTCTGGCCAATTCCGCAGTGAATTTGCTACTGGTCTGCGTGGAAAAATATTTAAATTAATGAACTAGACAATCATTCCATTCTTAATAATTTTTCCATCTGTTCACAAGAAACTTGTAAAACGTGGATTTTTATGGAAAATAAAAATTGTCTAGAACAATTCCGAGAGCCAGAGCCATAGTAAAAATGCGTTTCCTCTTTTAATAATTTTAATATGTTCACTGGTTTGCATAAAATGCTCAAAAAAATCCGCGATCTAGTAATGAACGTGTAAGGGTGAGGGAGGGCAGATTTTCAACGAGCACATATCAATTTTTGTAGGGAAGTGGGCGAGCAAATAACCCTGAAAACGTGCGTTCTTCGGGGCTATAGCAAATCCTACCTTAAATCCTGATTCCACCGGTTCTTTTCGCCGTAAAAGGTCGTAATCCTTTGGAAACGACTGAATCTTGCCGGGCCCTTGATAAGGGCTCGAAGATTAAATAAAAAACTCGACTCGCAATCTCGGCGCATCTAAACCCTTTCGCTGGTCGTTCCTCGCGAGGAAGATAAATCCTTTTTCCGCTGTGTAGACGCAAAATTGCCCTGAGGAGGCGTGGAAAACCGGGGTAGTTTGGTGGATGTGCACCGTGAAAATAGGCGATGGTGTGTTTTTTCTCTTCACCTTTCTCCCTTATTCGCCCCGGAGCCAACAATTGTTATGAGGAGAAAAAATAAATTCCATTTTATCGGACGTGTCTTCGGTCTGGTTATTAACAAATTAAACGGTTCGTGTCCGCGCGAGAGCACGACGGATTGCAAACTGTCTCGGTTTCGATGGAATTTGTCCGTTAAACGCGCGTGGCGAATCGGGCTTTCGACGTTGCTCGACCGTGTTACATTCTCGATCAGTGATTCCGATGAGCAAACACGAGCCTGGATCGCAATTTCAGCCGCGTCTGTGCGATCATACCGCCGGAAACGCGCTTAGAAAGATCGCATCCGTACCATAACCGACCGCTCATCCGCTCATTTGCCACGCCGATTGACTAGAAACGCACATTTCTAATTATTAGACTGCAGATCTTTACGCATTTACAGAAAAATTGAGTAGAATTTCAAAATGGTAGGAAAACTTTGGAAACTGAAGATATCTACACATTGATTCTATAATATTATTAATAATAGCATTCTATAATATTTGGTTTCTATTTTTTGCAATTCCTCGCGGTTCTGCTTTGATCTGGCGTTATTGGTTCATTTTTACATTCCCACTGATTTAATCAGCTCATTTTTTATCCATTTATTATTTATTAATTTACATACAAATTATACGGACAATGATCCTGCTCGATTTACTGCTGACCGCTACGTGGCGCCACCTGGAGGCCAGTGGAAGAACGACGAGTCTCCACCTCGCGACTTTAATAATTAATTAAAAAGCAACAAAACGCTTCCATGAACTTCCACGACAATTTAAATGATATTCATCTGTGAACAAACACCCTGGCACACGCTTTAATCTTGCATAATGCTTTGGAATGTTCCAAATGAAGATTTTATCATTCAATACCGAATCCCGTCGCCACCTTGCCTAATAGTCTAGCTTAATCAAAGCGACAGGTCAGATTCTAAAGCGAACTTTATCATTGAAAGTTGGGTCCTTGAATATACGGATTAAAGTGTCCCATTGTTGAATTTAGAATGTGGTTTACTCAGGAGAATGAAGATAGCACAAAAGCTCGATAGTATCAACCATTGACACGCTCGAGTAATCGAGATAACGACGAAATCACGTGTCGCTAATTGTCGTACAATTCGCGGACCATTCTACTCGTTCCTTGGAATCGGTCATGCTTCTCTTCCAACTCTGAACTTTGTTCCCAACGATTCTGTGAAGTTAAATCAGAACTTTGCTCGTTCCTTCTCTTAGGGAACAGTTTATCCTTTCGCTTTTTCGAACAACGAGTCTGCCATGAATAATTCCCTGCGAGCGTTCGAGGATGCGCTGAATATTCACGCGCGCACGCAGGGGTTGAAATACTTCGCACTGCTATGTATATCAACAATCTTTGCAGAGAAGAGGAACTGGAATCTGATGTATATTTCTTTACAATAATAACAGGGTTGAATTTATTCACATTTCAAAACATTTCTATAATTTCACTAATTGCAAAATAATAAATTTGAAATACGTAATTTTGAGGGGCTTGACAGCTCTAGCTCTAGCTCTAGCGTATACCAGGACTCTATTCAGACTCCACAGGATTTTTGAAAAATTTCTCAAGACAATATTCCTATAATTTCACTAATTAAAAAATAAAAAATCTGATATCTATCATTTTGAGGGGCTCGGTAGTTCCAGCGTTAGGGATACCAGGATTGAATTTATTCAGACTCCATAAGATTTCTGTTTTATAATTTTTCAACTCAAGAAACTATTTCTATAATTTCATTAATTAAAAAATAAAAAATCTGATATCTCTATAATTTTTACAAAAATTTCTCAAGAAAATATTTCTATAGTTTCACTAATTGCAATACAAAAAAGCCTGAAATACTGGCTGGGTACTCCTAACGTTAAAAATTGAAAAAATTGATGTAATAGGCACACAAATAATTTTCTAGAAAAATTTATTTTCACTGATTGAACTTCGCTGCTCATTGTACATCTACCGTTTAGAGTACGCCATGTTTCCCTGGAAAGAATGAGAGCCGAAGAGTCCACGTGCCCACCGCGCGTTAATAGATAAGAAAGCATGGGGGCGCTTTGTCTTGGTTCGGCGCTTCGACTGGCGTCAGAAGCAACATTAATCAAGCGTCGTTCGCGAGATTGCAACCGGGGCTAGGGGAAGGGGAGCGCACTAGGAGGGGTCTGACGAATTCCTTTGTCGAGACCGGAGCGCAATTACTTTGACAGGATCGCGCGAATTATTCATCTTAGCGCAGCGCGTAAGAATGCGCGCATTGTTGCATTGAAGGACAGGAGGCTCTCATCGGACAGAGGCTTTTCCCACGGGGTGCCTGTGTCGAAGCTACGATTTAATCGCGAAAGGCCGGACGGTTCGAGAGGCCACTTACCAACCCCGATGAGCTAATCTCGTTCCCCATGGCGGAGCCGTGGCTCTTCACGGTGATCAACCCGTTCAGCGCTTGTGACAGCTGCGAGTGGGTGCATTCCTTTGGAGCAGTGTGCCACCAATCGCCGATGATCACTGACAGGTCGATCGTGTCACCTGGCAGGATCCACGCGTAATCTCCACCGTGCATCCCCAGCTTCCACGCCTAATTCACGGGAGACATGTTTCATTAACTTTTAAACACACATTTGGGGATGCTCACTAATTATTTAGTTTATACAGTTTATTTTGTAACCTATATTTTCATGTTTTTGTGGATCACAGAT
This sequence comes from Lasioglossum marginatum, assembly GCA_028455795.1. Classification (NCBI taxonomy): domain Eukaryota; kingdom Metazoa; phylum Arthropoda; class Insecta; order Hymenoptera; family Halictidae; genus Lasioglossum; species Lasioglossum marginatum. Next base: position 7,155,177 of record CM052268.1, read on the forward strand.
TAATTTGTTTATTGACGTAAGATTCAATGCATATCTCAATTAATTTTTATTTGAGGGAGGCATACACCTAGGGGGTAGAAAAGTCGACTTTGAGAATTTTTTTCATCTCAACGAATGGTTTATACAATTTATTATGAATGATACTTTAGTGTTTTTGTGGACAAGCAGTATTGGGTGATCACAGATTAATTTGTTTATTGACATAAGAGTCAATGCATCAGTCTCAATAAATTTTTATTCAGGGGGGGGACACATCTAGGGAGTGGAAAAATTGACTTCAAGAATATTTATCATTTTAACAAATGGTCATATTAAAAAAATATTTAGTGCATAATTTGTGCCACACTTTTATCTACAAAATAATAAATATTCGTTAGAAAATGTGCAATATTAGTGGGATTGCGAAGAAAGAATGATGTAAACTAAAGATAAAGACATTTTGATCAGTTTCAATAAATTTTTATGTAAGGGGGTCGAACATCTGGGGAGTGGAAAAGTTGACTTCGAGAATTTTCATCATTTTAACAAATAGTCATATTAAAAAAATATTTAGTGCATCATTTCTCGTCAGAAAATGTCCAGTATTAGTGTGGTGGCGAATAAAGCATGATGTAAACTAAAGTTAGAATCGATCGGCTGAAAAGACACCGGACTTATTTTGCACGGCTAATATTTTATTAAGACGTCTGCCGGGGGCGTCGGGACGTTCAGCATCCTCCGGGGGCGTTTTTCATTATACGTTGGCCGAGCGTTCGTTCGAATTGGATCGACATAAATATTTCCGGTATGCCGATGGGTTTCCCCGGGCCTCCGGATGCACATTGCATTCCCAGGGATTTTTTTTCCACAGTAGCCTCGACTGCGACGTGTGCGACCCCATTAACTTTCTTCGTTGGCAAGTGCACTCGACGATCGATCCTCGCAGACGGACGTATCGCAACGGCACGTCGAGAATGTGGCCAACCTGGCGTTAATTTCACGGTATACACGCGACACAACGGAAAAAGAAAAAAACATGGAAAAATAATATGGTGGGAGGAGGTGAATATTTTTTAAATGTATAGTCTCGGGGCCTGGTAATGAACTCGTCTGTTTTCCTGGCGAGATAAAAGACTTATCCGACCTGGAGCCATTGTACATATCGAGGAAACATAAAGCGCGAAGCTTCCAGGGAGCAGCCAATTCTAAAGCTCGCCTTATCTGTTTCCACGAGCTTTGTCAGAGAGAACCGGAGAGATAGAGAGGAAGAGAGAGAGAGTGTGTGGGAGCTTGGGAAAATAAACGGGCGAATATCTCGAGTCCTCCTTTAATCGGCCATTTGAAAAAACCCGCCTGTTCCGGAAACGAAAATTCGATTTCCTCCCTTCTGGCAATCTTCCGGAGAACATGTGCGTAAGAATTTTCCCGGCACCTGGAAAATTGCACCACCGACGAAACTGTGTTGAATATATCGAGGTGGATCGATCATGAAATGACATACTAACGAAATTTAAGTTTGACCTTCGTGTGCGGAGTTCAGGGTCGTTTGAAGGTCACGTCGCAGAGGACATATTCGAACGAATTTTTTTATGAGGTACGCGATGCAACACGAAAATATATGTAGTTATTGAAGGAAAAAGATGGCCTTGAAAATTAAGAGAAAAAACAATCATTGTGAGATACTGACCACTTGATACCATTCAAGGTGCACATAAAGAATTGTTTACTTTGTTGAAATTAAAGAAGATATTCTAGAGGTCACGTAAGACATCTTGTACAATAATGATTTTAGATAATAATAATAGAGCGAAGTTTTATTTAAAAGAAAACATCGATGACCTTGAGAACTACGAGAAAAACAACCCCGGCGGGATACTGACAACTTCATACCATTCAAAATGCACATAAAGAATTGCGTACTTTGTTGAAATTAAAAAAGATATTCTGGAGGTGAGGGTTCGTGAGGCACGCTGTACACCTACAACAACGAAACAGAATTTTATACGAGTTATAATGATGGAGCGAATATTTTAGTGGAGTTAGAAAATCGCTGGATCCAGAGATTGATGCAGGCCCGGCTCAAAGTTAGGAAACTGGGTCGCGCGAATCAGTGTTCGCGAAGATGGGGCGTCATTGCGACGCGGAAACGATGAACGCGGAACGTGATACGGTTTCCGGCGTGGCATAGTGTTTGCAGAAAGCGCGCGAGTGAAGTGGCCCGCCTGTTTCATAGCGTCGAACAGCCGCCGCGCCGCGCCGCCCCGCGATCCCGTAAATCATGGTCTCTTTGCTCTAGCCTGGGACGCAGTAAAAGTGGTAATAAAGAGATATAGAGCGCCGCGTGCCCCGCTACACCGTAAGTAATGGCATGTATTATTTACGGGTCAGCCTGTTCCCCAACGTACCCTGTAATTTTCTCGTAATTTTTGCCATTTTACGGCCCTGCACTCTAGAAATTCGGTACTGCCAAAATTCATCATTTACGCTGCGAGCATTCCATTGAATGTTTTGATGTGAATGTTTTGTTCTCGACAGAAGGAATTAATCTTATTTAATCATTGTATTTATGATTCGTTTCTGCACTTTTATTTTGCAATTGTTGACATTATATGAAGACGAGTGAATGAATATTTTTAGCAGAGCAATATTCTAATAAGGACCGTACAAGTTTAAGTAAATGTTGTTATTTTTAATAGACAATATTTTGCAGTTATTTTGGAGGCTCGGTACACTTAGTGTTAATGAGTAGGCGGGGCCTGCACAACTTGCGGATCGTGAGGCATAGACGACTCCGCCTACAAAGGCGGAGCCTATCTCTACAAAGGTGGAGCCTACCTCTACAAAGGAGGAGCCTATCCCTACAAAGGAGGAGCCTACTCCCACTCCTGGATCCTACCCCTACTTCTGGGTCCTCCCCAGGGAAAGGAGGGAAAGAAGTGGTACAGATCCAAACTCGGAATAGCTGTGAAATACAATGTCAATAATTCACCACGTTTTTCGCGACCGAGTGGTATGTAAAACATGAAAATATTTCTCGCCTGACGCCCGAAGCGTTACTAAAATAATCACGTCGTCCGTAACTTTCCGGGAGCGACAGGTACTTCCGAATTTTTGCTCCGCCGGAATAAATCTCGATCGAAAAGCTTACGTTTGTATTCGGCATTTGTATTTCTCGGTTGATTTACGATACATTCCTTGTGTCGCGCGGAGAAGAAGTCCGATGAACATCGACGCAATAAAACGGCCGATTCGTGATGATTAAACACCGCGGAATCGAGGATCGTTTGAATACGGGGATGATACGGATATCGCCGATCCGACAGCGTTTATTGCCTCCTGTCGCTAATTATTTCCGGCCGGATAATAATGCAGCGACCAGTCCGAATGAGAAATTGTCTGCCATAGTAGGTCGCGTCGCGTGCGAATTTGCGATATTTTTTTCTATCCCAATGAAGTGCTAACGAGGCGTCCAGAGAGTTCGCGAAAAAAAGGAACAAAGGGAGAGACAAACGAGAGGCCAGCGAAATATTATTTATATTTCGACGCCGGCGTGTGTCCCGGGCAGAATCGGTCTGCGAAAATTATTCTGCAGACGGCCTCGCTATCGGGGCTTTGAACGGGGATTAAACCTTGACAATGAGAAGCCATATTCAATTTTTAAACAAAGCTATTATATTATATTAATCTTCAAACTCCAAAATTAGAGATATTCATATTTTAAATGGGGCTCGTGGACGGAAAAGTGAAATGAGGGAGGATTTGGAGATTTAAAAAATTTTTCTAATTAAATTGATACTTTTAAGAAAGGGGTTGTTGGACAGAAAAGTGAAGTGAGGGAGTATTCGGAGGTTCTCAAAGTTTTGAACAGTTACAGTTTGGTATTAAGGGGATGGAAGACAGGGGATGAAAGGTAGGTTGGAAATTCTCAAGTTTGTGTTAATGCGAAGCCAAGAAAATAATTCCATAAATATTCAGGGTGTCTAGGCGTTAGATAAAAATTAAACCCTGACAGTAAGAAGCCAAAAAATAATTCTATAAATATTCAGAGTGTCTAGGCCTTAGATAAAAATTAAATCCTGACAGTAAGAAGGCAAAAGATAATTCTATAAATATTCAGGCAGGCATAAAAATTAAATCTTGACAGTAAGAAATGATAGTTAAATACAATTCTATAAATATTTGAATGTCAAGTGTCGAATAAAAATTAATTTTGTGGCTCCACTCCCGAATAACGAGCGTTTAGACTGACCGAAGACAATAACGCTTCGGTGCCATGATAGAAATAGTGGGCGGAGATGAGTTCGGTGTGGGGAATTTTGGAGGCCACGATGGTTTTAAAAGCGCATGTGTGCCGTGCACCATCGATGTAATTTCGTGTCGACACGTTTTTGCGGGACAACGGATGATTTATGTGCCGTGGAAGCGAGGCGAGTGTAAATTAGAAACGTGAGTCGCGAGGTTGATGCAATTCCAACGAATCCCGGAGAGTTCGGAGACGTCACCGAGCAACTTTTCCATTTGCCGGCTAATTTTCGACGATCGAGTTCCTACGACAGCGAAACAAATTAGCTCCAGTTGCTGTTCGCCGGATAGTCGAAAGTTTCAGGGTGCTGCAAGTGAGGGCGAGCCAATAAAATTCTCGTCAATACCAATGTGTGTCGATGTCTGAATATTGTACTGCGTTGACGTACGATTAATAGCCTGTCAATCATTAATCAGCTAATTTGATCTTTTAAAATGGATATTTAAAAATATATGATTCTCGAGAAATTGACGATCTTTAACCCTTATAATTTCGTAAAAAATAATCGTACAGGAATAAACTTGGACCCATTTGGAAGCTTGAAGATTCTACATTCGCATAAGGCATTGTTCATTTTCCTCTAAAATATTTTATTATTTTATTTCATTGATTTCTAGGTATCTTGCATAATAAGAGATTTTCGTCTGTGCGTGTTCCCGTTCAATTTGCGGCACGAGTGAATTAGGGCTGAAATTTTCGCGGTGGAACGTCGAAGGCGTCTTCGCCGAGTTATTTCGATGATTTAATTGTGCGCGACCTAATTTACACGGTTATTAGTATGCGGCACAAGTAGGCGGTTAAAAATTTTTCCGATACACCAGCAGCCGAGTGGTCCTCCGAAAGCATCGGTCTCTAAATGTAAAGCGAGCTTGGGGAGAATAATGATAAAAGACAAGGAGCGTTAGAGAGAGGGAGAGAGAGAAAGAGAGAGAAATCGCGTCCTACTTTGACACAATGTTCATTATTCGCTTAGCTGGGACACAAGCCGCCGCGACCATGTGTTTGCGTTCCATCGGTTCTCGCCGGGGAAATCGAAACGGGGATGCATCTCCACGTTGCATTTCTGCTAATCGAACCCGAGAGACACGAAACCACCAAAAAACATTCGCACGGCCGTCTACCACAGGAATGGAAAAATAATACTTTTCCTGACAGCGTTAATGTCGCCGTGGAAACGACAAGCGCGTTTGTCCTTGACGATTTTACGATCAGCTGTAAAAATTCGTAATTCGACCCTCGACGGGATGATCGTAAACGTGCGATACACATCCACGAGAAACGTCGTTCAAACTTGTCTACGATTTTCATGAAATTTCACCCGATTCGTAAATGAATGTTTTCTGTCAGTTTACTCGTTCGCTGCAACACGCTGCTGATTTCTGTTATTTAAACCGACACCCTTTTGCGAATTCGTCCGCGTTGACAAACTTGTGAAATGTGCAATTATTCTGCCTCCAATGAGTTCCGAGTATAATATTGCATGACTTTGCTGGTGTACAGTTACACAACGGGTGGGTGCAAGTTTGCAATTGTGCAGTTTCAAAACTGTGCTATTTCACAATTGTGCAATTTTATAACTGTACTATTTCACAATTGTGCAATTTTACAAATGTGCAATTTTACAACTATGCAAGTGTGCAGTTTGACAACTGTGCTATTTTACAACTGTGCTATTTCGCAACTGTGCAATTGAACAAATGTGCAATTCCACAACTGTGCAATTTTACAAATATGCAATTTCACAATTGTGCAATTTCAAAACTGTACCATTTCACAATTGTGCAAGTATAAAATTGTGCAATTTCACAACTCTGCAAGTGTGCAATTTCACAACTGCGCCAGTGTGCAATTGTGCAATTGTACAATTTCACAAATGTGCAAGTATGCAATTGTACATGTGTGAAATTTCACAACTATGCAGGTATGCAATTGTACATGTATGCAATTATGCACATGTGCAAATATGCAATTATGCACATGTGCAATTTCACAAATGTGCAAGTATGCAATTGTACAAATATCCAATTTCACAAATGTGCAAGTCTGCACTTGTCCAATATCACAACTATACAAGTACATAATTCTGCAACCATTGCAGATCAAAACTTCGCACGTTTTTCCCAAAAGAAAATTCTCCAGCACGTCCAGCATAAAAAATGAAAGCACCAATAGCGAAAGGAGAGTTTTGAAGTTTTTTACGGCTTACCTCGCAGAAAATTTGTATCGCCAGTCTCGTCGAGAAACTCCCGATGATGATTCTAGTGTCCAACTCCTGCAACAAGGATGAAAAGTCTTCTTGAGCGGGAACGATCTGTCTCCTCCTTTTCCGCGATGGTGCGCGCGATCGTCGCGTCTTTCGTACAAGTTTATCGCATTAGAGCCGACGTATAATTAGTTATGAACCTTCAGTGAAAGACCTACGAAGGCAGCCATGAGCTAACTCGATTCTCTACACTCGACAAGACCTGATGGCCTCTAATGCAATGGCCGCTACTTTTTCAGAAATCGTTTTGGTCGCCATAGTGAGTAGGTCCTTGGACCAGACTTCGACTGTGGTTTAATTATTGTGATTTATTATTGTGCTAGACTGCGGATCTTTATGCAGACATTAAATGTCTTTACAATTTTATGTTTAGACTGCGGATTTTATGCATTCATGACAAAAATGGACACGTACAATTTAAAGCAGTGGACATGTTAAAAATATTTAAGGACATCAAGGTATTCGTTTCAGCTTAATAGGATAATTAAAACAAAAATACAATTTTTATTTGGCTCCTGTGTCCTGCAATCAATGCGAACATTTTTTATTTTGCATAAAGATCCGCAGTCTATTTATGTTCGACCCATCCATCTTTGTTAGAAATGCATAAAATCAAATTGTTACAGTATTTTCACTCAAGGATCCACAAAAATGTTCGTATACATAAAACTTCATTCAATATAATTTGATGAGTCTTTTGTACCCTTGTTGACCGAGAGGAGCAAACAATATTCCACAAAAACGTGCTCGAAAATTCGCTAAAATGGAATTGGATTTTCATCCGGCACTTTTGCGGGCCACTCTATACAGCGAATACAAATTGATGAATTCCGCAATTATCTTTTACCGACGCGTCGTCACACGGAAATGGTACGAACGTGGCAATTAGGCGAGCAGAGTGGAAGGATTGAAGCGGAATGCGAGCGCCGTTCGTTTGAAATTCTTTTCCGGTGTGAAGCACACGGTTTTAGCAAGTGAAATTCTTCGGGAGCGAAGCAACCGCGCGCGCAACTATGCGCAGTTCGCCGAACAGGAGAAATGTTTCGCAAACTCGGGGGCAAAATTGAATGGAGCTTAGGCGTGTCTTACTTTTAAAGTGCGCAGCTGTTCCTTGTAATCGTTCTCCGCGAACGTGATCGTCGCCGTGCACGTGATATTCGCTTGCTCCAGTTCCGTGACTAGATCGTTCACAGCCTGGAACAGAGGAACAGCGCAGTGTTGACTGATCAACTTCGGAGTAATTAATACGTCATGGAAAAAATTAAACATTGAAATTCAATTTAAGAAATTGACCAACTCTTTCATTTTTCCCACTTTAGGATTTTTTTACTACGAAACCACGATAGCCATGGGTACAAAACTTGTCTGTGCAGTTTCTTACATGTTTCAACAATGTCCATGATTTTTTTTGCAGAGGAATCCCCTGTGCTTATGGCTGTGACCATAAGTCTGCTCGAAGAACTTTGGGATTTTTTTACTACAAAACTACGATAGCTAAGGGCATAAGACTTGTCTGTGCAGTTTCGTACATGTTTCAACAATGTCCATGAATTTTTTCACAGAGGAATACCTCATGCTTATGACAATGACCACAATTCTTCTCGAAGAAGGTGCAGAGTGGAGTTATGTTGTCTGATGAATTTTAGACGAAACTGACTATATCAGATCTGTGTGTATACTTCGATTTAGGTTCGAGTATTGTCAACAAATTTTCAGACCGGGGAAAGATCAAAATGGGGTCTACAGTACTGTGATAAAATGAATTGTATCGATCGAGTCTGCCAACAGAAAGGAGAAGCAGCGAGAAGGGTAAACAAAAGCTGTTGTGTCGAGTGTATAGTGACTGTATAATGAATTCATGCTCACCAGAGAGTACATATCACCAGTCTGCGACAGAGCCGTGACGGAGTCCCATCCGAAGTGTTTGATGAATGCGATCCTCGCGGAATTGTGACTGGAATCGGGTGCGACGGTTCGTAGGAACATAGGGAACTCTGTGGTGTCCGATAGAGCAGGTGCAGTGGACCCGAAGGAAACTTGGATCACGTTCCAGTAGGACACGATCTTCGCCAAGGTTTCCGTGACCTCGGAGCACGCTGTGCCCAGCAGCAATGGGATAAGATCATTCTTCTTCGCCGAGTAGAGCGCGTGGAAGAATCTATCAACCGCTACGCCGGGATCGCACTGAAAATAAATGAATTCAGCGTGCTGTGCCGTATCGCGCGCAATTCTGATAGCTTGATAAATTGGTCCCAACATGACCCTTTCGCGGCGAACCATCGCGGAAGCGTCGACCGGATGTATCGACGCGACGTCCCGGGAAACATGGGTACCGATTTCCCTACTACCACTGTATTAATTTCTTCCCCGCTGTCGTTTCCCCCACTATCAACTTTTTCCCCGCTGTCGCTTAAACCGATGAATTTTGTATCAAAATAAAAAAACTTTCGACAGAAACGATATAGAGCGATGATTTTTTTACTAAATTAAAGCTGAGATGTTGCAGAATATGGGGAAAATAGAATCTGTGTTAAACTTGCAGAATTACAACAAAGATTTTGCAGAAAATCGATTTTTGTATAAAAAAAAACTAGTGTACAGGAATGGTGGGGAGGACCCAGTGTTGTGTCACAAAGCAGTCTCAGTACTTCTCGCGCGAATTCGTGACGAAATCTTCCGATAGAATTAAACGGCTCGTTCGAAGTCAGACACGCTGGCTTTCGATTGGTTTTGCCCGAACATCGAATATCGTCGTTCGTTTCCCTGCCCGTCGCGATCACCGGGAACGTGATCAGGCTTCCGATCGGGTGTTCTGATCGCAGAACAATTTGCAAAATTGCTTTTCCACGCACGATCGCGCTAGTTTCAAGAAATTTCATCGAAATCCCCGCCGGGATCCTCGGGAAATCTGTATCGCCAGATACATGGGGAACGTCCCGCGATTTTTCCTGATGTGCGATTATATTATTTTCAACCTAGAGGACATGTTTTCAACCTGTCCCTCTTTTAGTTCGGACATTGAGAAGATTGGTTAGGTTTTTTCCCACACTATCCCCTTCTGGGGTGTGCGCAACGCATTTTTTACTACACCCTTAACAAAAAAAGAAAAGTCTACAGTCTTAGTGGGGGATGTTGGAGTATGCGGTAATTATTTACATTAGGGGCTTCCTCACCGATTTTGATGACATTGAAATATGTTGTCAAGGTCATCATTCTGAACAACTTTTTTCTATACATGTTACCGCCGCTCAGCTTTAGTTTCCGAGATATTCGCAAAAAAGTTTCAACATCTCAAAAAGTAATCGGAGTAGATCTTAGATTTGAAATATAGAGCGTATTTGGCGAGAAACAAGGGCTAATATTCCCCGTTACGGAACACGGAAACAACATTATGTTGGATACATTGCAGAATTTTTATTTCGTCAATGCCATAGTTTTGACAATAGAATAGAATAACACAATAACAGGCCGAAATATTTCCTGTTATATAAGATTAATAATAAAATATACACCACTTCAAATAGAAACGTCTATTGTATTGAGGGTCTCCCAAATCCCATCCCTGCTAAGAAATCTAACCCAGACCTACTCCGATCACTTTTCGAGATGTCGAAACTTTTTTGCGAATATCTCGGAAACTAAAGCTGAGCGGCGGTAACATGTATAGGAAAAAGTTGTTCAGAATGATGAGCTTGACAACATATTTCAAAGTCATCAGAATCGGTGAGGAAGCCCCTAATGTAAATATTTACCGAGTATGCTCATGGAGCTGGAATGGGATAGTGGAGAAGGCGGAGTGGGAAAATTGACCAGTTTTGGTCGATTCTAGCGACACTGAAGAAGTTGCCCGGGCCCGAATCAGAAGATTATCAAAAGTTTCCAATAATTTAAAATTGTTCCAAGAAAATTCAGAAGTGACTTCCGCAATTGAAGCGAATAATTTTCATTCTTCATAAAAATCGTGCATTAACCCAGACGTTGCTGGCCGTATTAAAAATTGGAAGACCTGAAAGCGCAAAGAATCGCAGTGCACAGACAATGAGGTAAAAGGGTCGGAAAAGGGGTTTGGTCAATGTTCCTATTCGTGTCTCGTCACTCGAACACGACGCCTCCATGGAGAACGGTGAATTTTATTGTAAAGCCGAAGGAGGAATAAACTTTCATGTCCCTGAGAACGGATAGGATGCATCGAGCGGGGAAAGCGGAAAGAGGAAAGTGGTTATATGCTCGCGACTCCTTTGTGCGAGACGGTACAGCGATAACAAGCGACATTCCACAATTGCAAGTCGGCCAAACGAAGACACGAGGCTCGCGAAAGATTTCGCGACGCGAGAGGTTCACTCGTTAGCTTCTGCTGGCGACGACACGAAATTGATCGTGCTAACAAGGGATGCTACTTCGACAAAAACCGATCCCTCTGACTATTGGTTGTCTCGAGCAAGGTTTTGCCATTTTGCGATTACGCTATTGTGCTCGGCTGTGTTGGCTGGGCGCAATCAATGGTTTTCTTGGACTTTAGATGCCGGTACTTGATACTGGAGCTGTGAATCATGTTTTTAATATTATTATTTATTTCTGCACCGTCCATACATTTCATATAATCATATAAACTTTTATTATTGTCAAGGAAGAAATTTTAATAATAGTTCTGGAGACGTGCGTTTATGACAAAATTGATGGAATATGAAACGATGGAGAGATAAAAAGGATTTAAGAGCGTCTGCGTATTGTTTTCAGCCGAATAAAATTGTTAACACTGACCGTACCGGGTACAAAATTTGTCGGATATATATTATTTTCTAAAAATTGCAAGACTGAATTTATTTAGATTTATTGAATAATTTCTAATGGAAGCATCGTTATAATTTCAGTAACTAAAACATGAACAATGTCGTGGTACGGTTAGCGTTAAAGATTTTCATTTTGCAGCGAAACTTTAATTTTCTGATAATCCCGAACTGGCTGACAAAATAGGCGGCTTTGAAATTCAAGAGCAAAGACCTTAGATATTTTCGCGCGAGTATAATAATGGCGGAAGTTCCGCAGTCGAAATACTTGTGAACGTTAGCGCGGTTGTACTGGTCGCCGGACCATGATCGTCCGTAACTACTTAGGGAGCTGGTAGTTCGCCAGTGATGTAGGACAATCGCGTGGCCGCGGTGCAAAGCGCTGCGTCGTTAGAAAGTTTGCGAAACGCTGATGCCAGTGGTGCCCTCTGTAAACTATCATTATCGCGGGGACGGGTAAACGGCGGTCGAAACAGTGAGGAATGGAGATAGACCAGTCTAACCCGCGCGACTTCCACAGCAATATCAGCAACAGTACGCGGGCGGGAGCAGGGGGGCGAAGACGTAACGAGGCGTGCTTGAAAAATCGGTTTCAGGCGAGTCGCATTAATCCGAAAGTTATCTGGCCCGCGGAGCAGAAATAACGCGGCCTCGCGGTTTGTTGCAACTTTTCCGACGTGGCGATACATCAATTCCAACGGTACCAATCCTTTGCCGCGTACCACTCTAACGCTTCGCCCGGCGAGATCCCTTGGGACCTCAAATACCTTCCCCATTCATAATTCATAAATCGAAACTAGATCGGAAAATTACCGTGGCTTTTTATGCAAAATAAAAGTCTAGTCTTTCTACAGACTGTACTCCATTCTCCTTTTTAGTTAGATAAGAAAGGTAGCTTTATATGCGAAATAAAAATTTCTTCCTGGGTCCTCTCTACTACAGGGTCCTCCCACAAAGGAGGAGCCTACTCCTGGGTCCTCCCACAAAGGAGGGACCTACTCCTGGTTCCTCCCACAAAGGAGGGGCCTACTCCAGGTTCCACCAAAATCCTATGGGGTGGGGAGGTTAGGGAGATGAGGAGTGTATAAAGAGGTAAAGCACGGTAAGAAGGGGAACCGGTAGGTGGAAACTGGTGGTGGGAGTCGAGAAGCGACGGCGGGGAAAACATTTTCTGGGCCCGTTCTACACACTTTCCTCCACTCCTCTCTATTTAAAAAAATGTTACATCATAATTTTCTCAACATACTGCCAGACTGGATCATTACTGTGGATTTTTATGCAAAATAAAAACATACCACGTCTTTCTACACACTCTTGTCCACTCCTTTTTATGTAAAAAAATATTACATCACAATATTCTCGAGATACTACTAGACTGGAACATTATAATGGATTTTTATGCAGAATAAAAATATACCACGTCTTTCTACACATTCTCCTCCGCTGCTTTATATCTAAAAGAACATTACATCACAATTTTCTCGACATTCTCACAATATGCTCGACATGCTACTAGACTGGAACATTACTGTGGCATTGTATGCAAAATATAAATATATCCTACGTCTTTCTAAACACATTCTTCTCCGCTCTTGTGCAGAAAGATATTCCACATTTTTACGAGGAACTTCACTGTCTTGTGCCAGGCTCTAATCTCGGGTCAGGAAGAGAAATGAAGCAGCATGATTTAAGGCGTTCCAAGGAATGAGATCATCAGCCTGAGAAATCATCGGACGCTCGGTCGCCGATCGATTTCCAAATTGAATGTTGGTGCACACACGGATTTATGATGTGGTCCGTACACGCCGCGCAAGTTTTGACAGCGTAATCTTGAATAAACTAATTTCCCTGGCCAGGGTTAACGTTCCCCCGCTATAGTGCGCAACTTCGTCCCAGCAGTGAGGCACAGGATTACCGCAGAGTGGCAGAACTTTGTGCATGACGTCGCGAACGTTAACTGCACCATAGTGCGCGATAGTTTTTAGTGGGCCCGCGTAATACGCCGCTGTTCAAACTTCTTAAAACGAGCTTAACGAGACGCGCGTTCAACGCATTAGCATTTCACCGTGCTATCTGAGACGAGAGTCGAGTGGCGGGCGAGATAAATGCCGGAACTTGCTGTTTCATGTGGAATCGCTCGTATTCAGTCTCTTGGTAGCTCTGTGAAACTTTATGGCACGCCATGAGCCTTTGTTTCCCTTGATACACCTCTCAAACCCAGAACCATCAAATAGTGAGAAACATGTATCCTCTCGAAAATACTGCACATTCAAACGTCTCTGGAAACATTGCAAAATTATTTTCGAAACCGAGTCCACCATGGATTTAAAGACTGAAGCTTCCTCTTTACAACGACATCTTAAAAATCGATATACGATTTCTTTTCGCTGATTTATCGCACTTTTAATGGAGGGTGTGCAAGAATCAGATTAATTCAAGGTTCGGATATTGAGGATGGTCAGACAATTCTATTGGTCACAGGAAGGAAAAATTTTTTTCAGGAAAATTACTTCAGGAGTATGAAAATAGAATGTTCAAGCTTTAAAATGAATCTACGTTTACTACCGTACGATTTTTTTCCACGGAGTTATAACAGTTTAAAGATCGAAAACTGTTGAAACACACACCGCGAATGTCGAATAACTCCTGATACAAGGGAAGCCTGTGAATATTAACGATCGATTGAATTTTTGAGAGGACAGCGAGCGAGAGTGATCCAACAATTATGTGAATACGTGACGATTAACCATGTGTTCGTAATTGCTTCGTCACAGCTAGTTAACTAGCGGCGAGAGACTGTCCCGCACGAATATCGAAAAAGCTTTTGAAACTCGATCACCAATCTACGCCTGATCCGACGATACGCGATCGTGAAAAATCGTGAAACTCTCAATGGGAACGCGGCGAGAGATGACTAAATGACTGACGATGACAAACGCGCCGAGATGTATTACCCTGTGGAAGAAAATGAAAAATTGTCTGTGGCTTGACAGTGATCGATACTACCAAAAGATCCTATGAAAATCAATCCTGTATTCAAAGTCTCGTAAACAAGTCAAATTTATTGACCCTTTGCACTGTAATCGACTCAGGCTCGTGATAAACATTCCGGACAGAATCTATTATTATTAAAATGAGTACCTGTTATATTATTTTCGACCTATTAAACATACTAAGAAAGAAAATAAATTTTTATTTCACTCCAGTTGGTTGCAAATCAAGTAGAAAATTTTTATTTTGCGTAAAATCCGCGTAAAATTCCGCTGTCTAATCATTAGAAATTTTTAAATAATAAAATTATTTCACACTGAATACAATATAAACATTTATCTTCTGAGAAATTGTGAACGACAAAGAAGTTTTAATTATCATGAACGACAAAGAAGTTTTAATTATTATGAACATAAAATAAATTGTAGTGCAAAGTAATACAATAAAATGTCTTTTCTTCCAAAAAATTGCGAACGACAAATAAGTTAACTATAAAAATAAATTGTAGTGCAATAGAATTGATGAAAGAAGAATGAATGATAACAGAATGTAAATCTGACGTAATAGAATTGTGTGAAAGAATATTTCATCAGGATTATTGTTTCTCTTGACAATTTCTGTTCTGTTTTTTTTCAGTGAAGTCGAGCAGCGTGGGATATCTGTAAAAGCCATTCGAAATTGATTTCGAAATCAGTCGGAAAAAATAGAGCGGAAGGAACACGATCTCCCACGAGTCCATGATGCATGATGCACCTCTCGGCATGCACGATATGCGTTAGGATAATACTTCAGGAGAATGAGAAACCATTTCCCGGCGGTCGCAAGAAATGTTACTACGAGCATGGATTTAATGAGAACACACCGCTTTGACACAACGTTTTACCACTTGGCCCGTACTCCTCTAGTCACGCAACCGGATTAAGCGGTCTGCAAAGGGATGAATAGGAATTTCGCGAATGGAACTATCTGCGAATAGAATTTAAGGAGCCTCGCAAAAAACTACACACTTTCATCGCAAAGCCGGTAAGTTTCGTTGCAAAGTTAGTCAAATTAATTCTCTTGACACTAAACCAACCCATCATTAAAACTGACTGGTATATGTTTAGAAACAATCTATGGATCTTTATACAAAATAAAAACTGTAGATATTGAACGCCCACTGGTATTGGGGAACGCCCATTGCTAATGGGAGTACGCCCACTAGTAGTGGAGGTACGCCCACTGGAGAGTCGGTGATAGGGGTACGTCCACTATTAATGGGAGTACGCCCACTAGCAATGGCGATACGCACACTGGTCGTGGAGGTACGCCCACTGGTAGTGGGAGGACCGGTATTGGAGGTACACCCACCGGTAGACCGGTACACTACACACGTAATTTTTATTTTGCACGAATATCGACAGTCTACCCTCAGTCTTTATTCCCAGAGACTCCCAATGGATTAATACAGCATCTTACTTTACAATAGTTAAAGAAAATTGAATTTCCAGTGAACAAGCACACGAGCACAGAAACCTGGTTCTTCGTTAATTTTTCCCCTGGAGTGTTAATTCATTTTCCGTACACAGAGCACCGTAACGAGGAGAGCAGAGCCGCGACAGAAGCGTCTGATTGATAAAGGTATCCATCGGCTGCGCTTTGTCTCTGTCAACTTCGATCATCGACAGCGACACAAAGCTACTCGGAAACAGAGGAACGGGGTTACCACCCCACGCGGCTACCTTTTCCAATTATCTTCAAGGGTCTGGTCCATCATTTAATTGTCTCGAACATTTCCTTCGACCCTTTCGAAAGTTTTCTCTCTCCATCCGACACGTTTATCATCAAATTCCCAAAGAAGAAAGTAGCAAGAGAAGAACTGGACCTACCTGCTGCCATAACTGGTGACGAACGACCATGATATTGTGTGTTATCTGCATTTTCCCTGAAGGGGCGTCGTGAGAATAGGGAGACTGGGTCAGCAGAAAAATATGTTGATCATTTATAACGGTCGCCTCGCCGTTTCATCATCTTTTTCGAGCTCCACGCGATTATGGCAGTCGTTGCGAATAGCCGTGACCTCCACGTCTCTCGTATTATTAGCTCGTTAGGCTACCCGAGTCCGGGAAATGAAAGTTTTAATAAAACCAGATGTCCTTTTTGTTGGACGAATTGCCTCCCCCCACCCCCGCCGATTAGGGCGAAATTTTGCACAGACGTTCGCTATTGGCTCCTTCACCGCCCTATGATCAAAATTTTTGCCTTGATCCGAAATATTTTGTTTCGATTGATATATATTGAAATTAATGATAATAAATCAAACTTTTTTCTTAATCCTGGGGAATTTTAGAAATATTTTGGAAATAAATTAAAATTATATATTGAATAGAACTGTTCTATCTCTATTATTCCTAATAAAATTATTGGAATAATTGGAAAGATAATAGGAATATAAGATAATTGGAAAATAAAATTTGTATTTTTATTTGTCATTTATTTTCTAGTATTTGAACGTGTTTATGGAAATATTGAACACAATGTAAATCACCAGGTGATATCTCTGACATATCGATGATAGAGAAAGAAACGAACGGTTGTCGAAGGGTTAAGGGTTGTTCCCACCCCTCCGACACGACAATAACTCGAGGAAAGAATTTCGACAAGAATGGAACGCTCGCAGACGTCGTCCCCAGCATGTCGCATTGTTAGGTTTAATTTTCGGTGGCAAAGCGTTCGCTAACGAACCGTTTTCGGGAATAGGATCGTGGGAGAATCGGCCAAGTGGGGCTCGGGATCGAAGGTTTCGAAACGGAGAAAGGTTGGATCACAAAGAAAAGCAATATACGAGCGACGAATCGAGAAGGGAAGAAGCCCCGCCGCTAGTCTCAAAATCACGCGGCGATGCTCGATTTATTATTTGACGAGTGGCTGCCAGACACTCGACTGTTCCCTCCCATAATACTTTGACATAGAACAAGGCTGCCACGAAAGCCCTCGAGACACCTGTCTGTATCGTACCGAATTGCCTCATCCCTATCTGAATCCCGAATAAATAGAACTTTATTCTTGAACACTCAAACTTCGAAGCCGGAAGAAATTAAATCTCTGCAAGAAGACGTTCAATTAAATGAACGATTCCTCCAGAGATTCTTGCCAGAGAAAATTTTTAATATTTATACTCCTCCATTCTGTGAAGATTTCTGAAGCTTCTTTGCGCCAGCTTTTTCCATTTAGCATTGTCAATTTCAGACAACACATGAAATGAAAAATAATCACAGAAACATTCTGTTATTTTCAATCTATTAAGAATAAAAATAATTCTCTGCAATTCAGATAGACAACGTTGCATGAAGATCTGTTTACTGACAATGAAAATAACGACACAAATATTACACTGTGGTCTCTTGAACTACAATGATAACAAATTTTCTAAAATTGAATATTTTGGCGTGTAAGTAGAGAACTCATCCGACAAAATTTATAAGATAGCATAATCGAGATAGGCCGTTAGAATGAAGCTCGGATCCGTCAACTGACATTCCATCGCAACCAGGAAAGCCTGGGGAATTACTGGGATCGAATTTTTGCGAAACGGACGGCGCAGGTTCCTCGGCTGCTTTCGATCACAGCTTGGAAATGAATGGCGAGATTGACTGGAAAGTAGTTTAGCGACAAATTCCGTAGACTCTGAGGAACGAGGGTACGTCGAACTAGAGTGGCAGATGAGGGGGAAAAGTTATCCCTTCTCTACCAGCACCGGACTAGTCATGTGACATTGCGAATAATGTTATAGAAGGGGAAGGTAGAGTGGGGAGTAGCGTTGTAGAAGGGGAAGGTAGAGTGGGGGAATAATATCGTAGAAGGGGAAGGTAGAGTGGGGGAATAATGTCGTAGAAGGGAAATGTAGAGTGGGGAAATAATGTCGTAGAGGGGGAAGGTAGAGTAGGAACACAAGTCTTAATCTGAATCGAATACCGTGAAAATTGTCGAGCCCGTTCCATGTAATCGTTCAAACACCAGATTGAAGGGGCCACCTCTCTTTTTGATTCTCGCGGCGCTCGTTTATAATCGATTTTCCTATCGCGATTCTTCGTCAGAGGTCACTCTAATCGATCATTCTGCAGATTTGAACCTTCTCATAATTACTGTGCCGTGTAATAGCTCGTAAAGATTACTCTCGGTGTAATTGTTGAAGTTACAGGGTCGATATCTATCTGGAAAAAGAGGACAGGGCGATTGATTGTGTCGTAAATCTGTCGCTTTATGGGCCTGTGGTGCTGAGATTGCGAAACCGAACGCATTCCGGAAACAATTACCTCGAAGATTTTTTACCGAAATGGCGAAAATATGATAGTCTCTTATTTATTGAAAAAGAACTATGATGCTCACAAAAATCCTATAATGGAAACTAGGCAATCGTGTCTAGGATGCCCGTAAAAAATTTCGAAAATATTGTCTCAAATATGGCTGCCAGCCTACTTGGACATATTTCTACAAAAATTTAATAACTCATAGATAAAAATGTGACACAACTAATGTGCCAAATGTTTTTTCAAGACAATCATTTGTTGAAATAAAAAAAATTCTGAAAGCTAACGCTCTAGAGAGTGTGAGCATAATCTTTTAGTAACGGTGGAATAGAGTGGTCTTTATATCTACGGAAAATTAATGAACGGAGGAGGCGTGTCTGGGCAGGTTTCCCACGCTTAACGCAGCAGGTAATCAATTCGCGATCACTATGCGAGTCACGTTCGCGGGCCTGGGTTCGAAAACTTACGAGGGAAAAAGCGAAACGGGATAACGACGCGGTTCGGGTGTGACCGTGTCTTATCTCTCTGGAATGAACGGCGGGAAATTGTTTTCTGCTTTCAATTTATTCGAACGTTTCCATTTCGAATGGTGGAAGGATGTACAAAGTTTAGAACGGCTGGTGGACAAACTAGCGACGGAAAAGCTTTTGCTATGGGACCGATAGTTGAAGATTATCGCCGGTGGACCTGCGGATTGTCCAAACGAACCTTTTAACGAGCCGTCTTTTTTGCATCTACGGGTTTAATTGGACCGTCGCTGGTTGCGACGCGCTTTTCCGCGCTTTAACCCACTTTTCGAAAGAGGCGCACTTTAATCTGCCAGCCCACGGGACCCGCTCTCGCTCTCTTTCTCTTCGGGTTGCGATGGGCAAAAGGAAAATGATATTTCAGGAAACGCGAGCTTCCCGGGGAGGGTCCACAAAGCGTATAATAGAATTAAACGCGGAGCCCATTCCTTAATTGCGTTTCGAGGTATCGCCAACCCCTGAGAGATTGCCCGTTCCTTCTTCCTCTCTCTCTCTAGTTTCCTGCTGGTTCTCTCGATACTCGTCTGATTTATGCGCGGTTAGAAATCGTGTGGGCCGTCCAATTTTACGCAACTCGAGCTTGCTACGTGTGGACGCACCGATCACCCTGGAACACGTGGCTCCTAATAACTTCGCTAGTACGATACTTCGCATACATGCTAAGTGGGGACTGAAAGGTCCTGATTTTTGAACTATTATCACTTCCTGTAAAAAAATCTCACGACAACTCCGTTTTGTCGTAATGGTATTTTAAATAAGCTCCTAACAATGAGGGTACATGAGGTCCTACAAGGGTCCTTCATCTTAGAATTATTGTAACTTCATGTAAAAAATTCGTACAATATTCTAATAGTGCTCATTTTAAAGCGTAAAGTTTCTAGTTTCACACCCTTTAATTTAGTATTTTTCTAAGACTCCGTTTTCTTGTGATAGTATTTTACACAGGGTCCTAACAATATACGTCTTTGAACGCATGATACTCCCGGTAAAAAAATCGTAGAATATTCTGTCTGCCCTCGTTTTGTAACCTGAGGTCTTGTCTTTCGGAAGGCTGATATCTTTTTTCTCATGGAAAATGTTTGTACATCATACATGATACATACAGCTGCCTGGCAACACGCAAACTGTAAGCCTCGTTCTGTCTGTATAACAACGTCGCGCGGAATATTTTTGCATATTCCATACATAAAACATATTCTACAAAACACGCCGAAAACGTGAAATAAAATTTTTTCTCACGAGGCATCGTTTCCGAGGAAAGCAAGTTGTTTGTCTGAACATTGCTGACCGAATCTCCTGCAGAAAGTCTTGTTCTGCATTGTTCTACACTTTCGGCTTATCTTATCAATCCACGTAGAATTTGTACTTCCGACAAACGTACATCCTCAGACTATCCGTTTCCGAGTAATTTAGCGTTCATTCGATATTTATTCTGATTCGCGCGACGTTCGTCCCGGAGTCAAGCTCCCCGCCTACGGGGCAGCTGCAAATGAGATTTGAAACCAACGTAATTTGCAAATCCACGCTAAGCTAATTTAGAAGTGAAATTTCGACCCATATAACCATGCGACCTCGCCGTACTATGACAGACATATACGCACAGAAAATATTCGGGAAAGCGAGGAAAACGCGACGACGTCGTGAAACGCTTTAGAGTTCCATGATAGTGTAACACGTGTTCGGAAAAACGTGCGCGCATACATAGGCAATGTCTCCCGACTGCTGAAAAGGAATTGCACCACTGTCACATGAAGGAAAAATTTTTTCCGGGAAAGTGACTTAAGACGTCTGAAACTAGAATGTTCAAGCTTTAATGTGAGCCTAGGTTTATTGCCGTACAATGTTTTTACAGGAAGTTATAACAATTTAAAGTTCAGACATTTTTAAAGCTAGTCTGTATTATGGGAAGGTTGCATGGTCGGACAATTCTTTTTGTCACATGAAGAAAAAATTTTTTTCCGAAAAATGACTTCATGGGTATGAAAGTAGAAAGTTCAATCTTTAAAATGAGCCTAGGTTTATTGTCACACGATTTTTTTCCATGAAGTTATAACAACTTATAGGATCAACAATTGTTCAAACATTTTTGGAGTTGCTCTATATTATGCGGAGGTTACATGATCGGACAATTCTATGTGTCACATGAAGGAAAAATTTTTTTCCGAAAAATGAATTGAGGGGTATGAAAGTAGAAAGTTGAATCTTTAAAATGAGTCTAGGTTTGTTATCGCACGATTGTTTTCGACTGAGTTACAATAGTTTAAAAATCTGAATATTAGTGATGGATTAAATTTTCTGATGTCCACAGTTCCGTTGGACAATTTTTATTTCGGATAAGTCTGCAGTCGAACAATAACATTTGTAAGAGCGGCATTCGTCCGAGGGGATTAAATCTAGAAATCGGCTGATACAAAGTGACAGGCGAAGCTCGTGTCTCTGTTTTTGATGAACGCATAAATTTATCTCGCGGAAATTAGGACGACCTGCGGTATGTATCTCGAGCCGTGTTTTCGTGTCGTCTCCAGCACGAGTGTCGTCCACGAGCAACTAGCAGCAGCGTCGAACTGTTTTTCCTCCTAGTTCGTGTCAACTGCCACTCCTCGATTCCACGTCAACGCGCTGTCGATAACCGTGTAACGAGGGTCGTTGGTTCGCTCGAAAACATGCAACTCCACCGGGAGCAATTAAATCGCTCGTCGAATGTTTGATCGGAACAACACGCGCGAGACAGAGCAAGAGAGAGAGAGAGAGAGGTTGGAAAAGAGAGAAAGAGAGAGGGAGAGTGGTTGCGCTCGAATCTTACTTTCGACGCGCGTTGGCCTTTGTGTCGAACCGAAAAAACAGCAAACAGAGCAGAAAAAATAGAACAAACATAAAGAGAAACAGAGACGGAGAGGCAAAAAGAGAAGAGAGTAACAACACACGGGGGAAAAATTTGGTGGCCGATCATTTCCGTCTCTGCAGCATCCTGTTCCCGAATTAAAAATAACACCGAGCGTTGTTTGGGGACGGCCATTTTCACCGAGAAGAGGCAAACAACGGCTCTCCGGGTAAAAAAAAGAACATCCAAAAAGAATGCTAGAACCCACTACCATTGTCTGCGCGAAAACCTGTTCCACGACTTCTGGAGGAATGTATCTCGCATTGTACGGGCGACTGACTCGCGGGCATAACGCCAGAAAAACCGAGGAAACGTATTAACTCAACAAGTTGGTGGCAACCCCTTAATTCGCGTTCTTCTTGGATCACCTGGTGAACGGGCCGCACGAGAATCGAATACGAAACAGGCTATTCCCTCGCTGTCTTCCCTGGAGATTGATAGACAAAGTCAATCAGTTCAGAAGCGAAGTATATCGAGGTTAGAAGTTCATTTGGGCGGGTCTATCAGCGTCCGGGAGCCGCTGGGCCCCGCCCATTCTACTAGTAGGCGTGGCTTGTAGTTTTGTATTGGAACAATTCATTTTTGTCATGCATAAATACGTCTGGAAATGACGAGTGGACCCTTCGAGGGGAGACTATGATTGGCGTTCACTAGCTCCGCCCACTTGTGAAGTTTTAGAGTTCAATCTCCTCTCAAACTCAAAATCTTTGCATCCAGCCGAATAGAAGAGTACATAAACTATTGTGAAGAGATGAGAGGTTGAATTAACAAGGAGCAGATGCAATTGGTCTTCACTAGCTCCGCCCTAAGGTCTATAACTCCCCCTTAAAGACTATTAGCCCCGCCCATCTATCTCATGTACTCTAAATATTGATGAGAGACTGTCAACTATTAGTTAGACTTATATTCCTTTAGAAAATCGAACAGTACATAAATTATTATGAAAACAGTTGAGTTAGATCCGCCTTAAGGTGCATTAGCCCCACCCCCCGTCTATCAATCATCAATCAGTCTCACATTAAATCATCGAATGAAATCGAACAGCCAATAAACTCCTGTATCAACAGGAGAAACTGACTCTAGCCATCCCCAGCCCACCAAAAAGTGTGCTAGCTCCGCCTACGGACATGCCCAATAATTCCAGCACCTCGCCAATCAGTTCCCTGATTCAGCAGGTGTACGGATGTTCGAAAACAGCTGTTCCGCTGACACAATGGGTCAACTCGCGATGCAAAATCCCAGGTAGAATTAATGATCGTCGCGCGTTCCCCAGAGCGGCTCGACGGCGGGGGCAGGAGTTAATTCAACAAGTAGTAGGATCGTCTCTCCGTCTCCCGACGGCAGTTACATGGCAGGAGAAGAGCGGGTAATTAGGAGGTTCGTTTCCATCTCGGAGAGACCTGGCATTCTTTTCGAGAAAATGGGATTCTGGTACGCACCGAGGCTCGAGCAGAGAGGCGAACTTTTCGCGGGTGGGTTGTGGATCTGGACGATTGTTTCCCGGTTCGGGAAACTGTTCGCTCCCGTTTTTTTTTCGAACGAGTCTCATTAGATAGGGGCCCGGAGCGCATCACGTGGCTTTTACGTGTCTTCCGCGAACTCGGCCGAGTGCGTGAGCTCGTTTCCCACGTCTTGTTGGCCGTGCGCCAGAGTCTGCGTGCTCCTCGTGAAACGGGCTCCCGGAGGACGGCCGTAGGCTATTCGTAATCTAACCAATCCCGACCAGCCTCGCGGAGGAAAGTAGCGATTCTTCTCTCGGCCTCTTTCAGAGAAAGAGAACCCTTTTTCATCGACTGTTTTCACTTAATGTCCGCGTTCCTTGTTTTCCCAAAAGAACTAACCCACTAACAAAGATGATCTGAATCTAAAGCTAGCACAAGATCGTCATCAAAGATCAACGATCACTCACCTTGGTGTCATTATCCACGAGTCGCAGCCTGAACCTGGACAGCACATTCTTGGCATTGACGTGTTCCACGGCCATCCTAGCAGCCTGCAATTCACTGGGTCCTTCAGGCCTGGGCTCAGCTCCCTTGGTCATCTCGAAGAGGCCTAGGATGGTCACGTTGATCTTCTCGCTCGGTCTCGTCGATGGAATCGTACTCTCCTCGATCCTCTCATCATCATCAACCGAAGTGGTAGACGCCGGAATTGATGTAGTAGCTATGGTAATCCGTTTCTCCTCGTTCGCCGGCTTCCCAGCAGCTATGTTCGAGGACCTTCGACCTGAAGACGCACCAGGCAGCCAAAGATCATCGGTATCGTTCGCGTTCTCGATCGCGTCGATCGTCTCTTGCCTGCGTTCCTCTTCCGTGATCTCATCCACTTTGCGATGTCTATGAAGCACGTCTTTCCCGGCGCTCTTAGGCAGGTCTGGGGACAAGGTCGTAGGGCTCGCTGCCAAAGTGGTCTCAGTAGCTTCTAACTTAGGTGGACCGAAATGTCTTCTATCAAACTTCTCCACTTGAGGAATCACTGCAGGCTTGTAAGTCACCTTTATAGGAAACTTCTGAGACCCTTCGAACCCTGTGAAGGGTTCCTCGTTGCTCCCATTGCTAGAGGATGCTGGGAGATCACTGTCCACTTCCGGGGAGCTAGTAGCATCCACGGTCTGATTGTTCTCACTCGATCTGGGGCTCTCACTAATTCTATCAGAGCTCTCTGTACTCTCTAGCACTTCACCTTCACACTCCTCGCAATCCGACACTGGGTCTTCTAGGTCTGTGGACTTTGGAGTACCCTTGGCGCCAAGTTTACCGTTCCTGAAGTTCCTCTTCCTTCTGGGCTCGATGTACTCCTTGCTGGAGGAGCTGATGTCCACGTTAGGGGATGTCAGAGCATCGTTTAGCCTTGAGCTTCGAGACTTTCGCCTTTCGTGGCGTCTGCGGGTCTCGAAATGGCTGATTGAAGCTTCGACGGTGAACTTGCTTTCTGGCGAGTCCTCCAGAGAGTGTGGGACATGATCTCTAGGATCCTTGCGCGATCCTGGGATTGAGATTTGATTCGGTCTTTGCGATGGGTGATTGGTGTGGAGGATCCGATGGGTTTTGGATTGATCTGGTAGTCTAGGTGCTGATCGATCTTCAGTATCAGGTCCTGGGTGATCCTCTGTTCTAGGTACTGGTTGATCCTCTACTCGAAGTTCTGATTGATCCTCGGTATCAGGTCCTGGTTGATCATCTAGTCTAGGACCTGGATGATCCTCTGTATCAGGTCCTGGATCCTGCGTCCAGGATTGCAAATCCTCGGGATCAGTTTGAGGATCTCCTTTCTTGGCAATGTTGCGACAAGGTTTGCTGATGAGGTCACGACTCTCAAGCTTCGTGTCTTCAGTGCATGGCAGGACGCTGTTAACGGAGACCAGGATAAAGAGAAAGAGGACTAGACTACGAGGAAGGGTCTTGAAGGGTGAGAATGGCAGGAGGAGACGAGAGAGATCGCGGCGCGTGCGGACGCGCGTCATAATCAGTCGTCGTCGTTGCTCCGACGACTCAAGGCGTCATCTCGGCTCCTCTTCATCTGCAACAGAAGATGGGAGGACTGATCAGTTGGTGTTCAACTTGAAAATAATAAATGTGGTTTTATTTGTGATACCCTTAAATCAATCTCTTTCTAATTTCTCTTAGCACAAATTCGAATTATTGAAGAAAGATGCTATGTTTTCGATTGCGATACTTTTCTGGAAGGTGCACTAACAATTTTACGATCGTATTGATCTGCTTTTAAACAAACATGGCGCGGGGACCGCAAATTCCACGAGCCTGTTAACGAGGTGTCACGGTCTTTCCTCAGCAAGGATGTCCCCGTCCTCAGGTGAACTCAGCACCTTTTCAACACCCTCCAGATAGATTTTTATCAGCGTCGCATTCGGCGCAATCTCTTTTATTGCGATTAACGAACGTCGCGACATCGGATTTATCCAGCTTCCGTTACCTTGCAACTCGGAACTCGGAACTGGAAACAGGACAAATACATTCTCGCCGAGGCATATCGCGCTCTGCTCACGGACAGGAAAACCGAGGGCGCAATCTGCTTAATGTAACGTCGTAGAAACGGGAGCACGTGGCAAGAATCGCGCGGCGGGAAGGTTGCGCTAACGAGCTCGTGTTATTGTGGCTCTAAACTTTCGACCTTGCTCGAACGAGCCCGTAAACGATCATGCCGATTAGAAAACAACGAGATTTAGTTGAGTCTATTCGCTTCCCTCCTCGTTACGCAACCTCGCTGTTTTACAGACTGCTAATCATCCCTTCCCCGTTTTACCGCAATTGACTTTCTAACTGGCTGAGCGACAATGTTTGTCATAAGATGATCCACCTTGCTCATCGTTTTTCGGCCCTGGTGTAGCGTTATTAATTATTTTGTTCATCTGCACCGCGGATTTTTATGCAAATCAAAATTGTTTTCCTTATTTGCTCTTGCAAATCTTCGTGGGAGCTACATCCCCTAATAATTTGATTCAGCTGGAAAGAATACAACAGTGTTTTCAGATTTTTATGCGAAATAAAAATTTTTTTATTAACTCCAACATATGGGAGCTACACAGACATTCAGTTGTAATAATTTTATTGAGCTGGGAAAAATACAACAGTTAAAAATCAGTTAAAAATTAACTGATTTTTAACGTTTTCACTGTTTTCAGATTCATCACCCATTTTTGTCATAAAAATTTTGCAGTCCAAAAATAAAAATTGTTCTCGTTGATTGCAAATTATCGGTGCCCTTCGTAACAATTTTATGGAATGGAAAAATATACAGCAGTATTGTTAAATAATTTCAACGTTTTCACTGTTTTGAGATTTATTCATTTCTGGTTTCATTTTCAAGATCAGTGACTCCGCCAGGAAATAAAATGCTATTACGTTCGGTACACTCTGATTTCCAATTTGTCCTATGCTCCGTGGATTTACGTAAGCTGCAAAGTACCACAGGAATAAGGAACATTTAACAGATCAACGCACGCGTCCACGGATTCTTTGAGCGACAAACCCTTCTCGAATTTAATCTGCGTCCCCTGTAATTGTCTCGCCGTGTCTGGGATTTTACAGCTTTTCGGGAATTGGAAGAAACCCTCTCCCTAAATGGAATTCCATCCCCCGTCGCCGGCAAAAACCCAATGTTTAACCCTGCCGTATATTAGTGATTTTGTTCATTCATAATAAACATGCGGATTTTTTCATCATTCCACAAAAACTGCTCATCGCATAAAAGTCATGCCGAAACTCAACAAACATAAGCGTCGCATAACTCCAACTGTATTCCTGAAAAATGCTCGTTGCACAAAAATCACTTAAAATCTCGCCGAATACGAACTCTGCATACTTCTCTGGACGCAATTAGGACTGAAAAATGAGTTTGCGCTCACAGCATAAAAATCGCGTAAAATCTCAACAAACACAGACGTTGTAATTAGCAGGAGCAACAATTAAACGCAAGCCTCCCAGTTAATAACGTTAACGCATAAATAAATTTTTCCGGGAGCATTGTTGAAATTCGTTGCAGCACGCGTTGTACGTCTGACGTTCGTGTTTCATATGAACACGGCAATATTCTCTCGTATAAAATTAAAAACGAGCCGCTTCGACTATTCCAGCGTTAAATCCGGTCGAATAATTGCGTCAGCCATGAGCGCAACAATCAACGCGTATATTTCACAGTAAACGTGTATTAGAAGCGGTGTTCTAGCTGTGAGATATCGACGTGTCCTCCTTATTGTCTCAGAAAGACTCGGTTTCGCCTAATCCCGGCCACCATTTTATTTCTGGACCCTCGAATCGAGTGGAACACAACGCCACTTCCGAGAGACTGTTCTAGAGGGTAGCTAAGACCATGTCTACAGCAAGGGTAGACCTCTCTCGACACCCTGACCTACACAGTAGTAAATCCCTGTGACTCGATACTCCACCCTTTTGAATGAACACCGCCGAAGAAAGGGATGAAGGTCTAATCGCACGAGAACCCTCAAAGAGAGACTCAACGACGAAAGCTACAGTGTTCGACCTAAACTGTCTGTACATCTCCAGAATTATTCATGTATTGACCGCAGAAAGTACTCTCATTAAAGGGAGAGCAGACAATGGCCTTTGTCACGACAGAATAAAATATTAACAGCTGCTCTCTTGATTAATCGGCATCCCTTAGCAAATTTTTCACCCGCTCCCTTCATTAACTCCGACCTGAATAAATAAACTTTTCGTCCACCCCCTTGATCAATTCAGACCTGAATAAATAAATGTTTTCATAAATTTTTCACCTGCCCTTTTGATTAAGTGGGACCTGGATGTCTTAGTACATTTTTCATTCATCACCTTGATTAATTCAGACCCGAATAAATAAACCTGTTAATAAATTTTTCACTTGCTCTCTTGATTAATTGGGATTTGAATCTCTTAGTCAATTTTTCACCCAACCCCTTGATTAATTCAGACCTGAATAAATACATCTTTTAATAAATTCTTCACATGTTCTTTTAATTAAGTGTGGAACCTGATACATCTTTTAATAAATTCTGCACCCATCCACTTGATCAGTTCAAGCCTGAAGAAATAAACCTTTTCATACATTTTTTACTTGCTCTTTTAATTAATTACGACCTGGATTCCTTATTAAATTTTTCATCCACCCCCTTGATTAATTCGGATCTGAATAAATAAATCTTTTAATAAATTCTTCACTCACTCTCTTGATTAATTCAGACTAATAAGAATTCAGAATAAATAAATCTTCTAATAGATTTTTCACTTGTTCTTTCGATTAATAAATTTTTAATTTGGTTTCCTGCTTAATTGGAAGTTGGATCTTTCACGTAACCTAGGGCCGAGGGGCTGCCAGATTGAATTGGAAGAGATTCGTCGATGGAACCAGCCCAGTAGAGGGTCAGCATACGAAATGCATGAATCCGAAAGTAGTAATTCTTGTTCCAATGCTCGTGGGGAAACGAGAAATTCAAGTCCCGGGTCGTGCGAAAGCAATCGCGGATTTTTCAACGGGAAACTGATTTCCAGGCACGAATTTCGAGAACCGGGAACTTCGGAAACGGATCGAGTCGCTTAAACGTCGTCTTCGCCCCCCCGAAGGGTTCGTCAATTTCTCCAGCGTTATTGAAAGCAGAACTCTCGCTCGTGGTGGTGGCAACTCCTGTTACAAGCAACCGGTGGGATCCTCATACGGATGACCTTCGCCTAATCGAGGATCAAACTATTCTGCAAGTCGATACCGATTTTTATATAATATTATTTAATTATTATTCTTTTATAATTACTGGGTATGATAAACTTATTTTAATAGTATTATATTTATGTAGATGAAGAATTACTTTTAGATATTATTATAGTTATAAGAATAGGATAAATTTTTTTTATTTAAATTTCACTATAAGAATATTTTATTCAATTTATCTATATAAAATTATTTATTTAGATTTTTTAGAAATTATATTAATATATGATAAATTTAATGAAAAGTGATTGGATAAGATTTTGGGGGTTAATATAAAAAAAATATTTTATTTTCAAAAGTTATATTCTTTAAAAAGTAATTGAATTTTTAGAATTCATATAATAAAATTAATAAAATTTTATGTAATTATATTAATTTTTTATTTATTAATTAATTATTAAAGGAATTTAAATAGCTTAATATAAAGTTTAATATTGAAAATATTAGGATAATTGAAAATTTTTAAATAAATTTATAAATTATTTTTAATTAATTCTATATTGAAAATATAATGTTTTTTATTAAACTATATAAATTTAAAGAAATATAAATTCATACATTTTTAAAAGAATTAGAAGTTCTTATATATTATATATATATATATATATATATATATATATTTCTTTAAAATTGGAAATATCAGTTTCAAAAAAATTTTTAACAATAATTGGACCCTCCACTATTCTTTCACATAAATATAATTTCAAATAAAGTTTCCCTAGAGAAACATTTAAAAAGATTTTATTTTTCATTTTAATTCGTGATTCATTATTAAACTGTGTAAAATTGTAAAATTGTCTAAGTCAACAGGAGCAGAAACTAAATAAAAATATAATTCCTCTATTATTAATTTAATTCAATGATCGAAGATCACGCGAAGGTCAACATGTTGCGCATCGTTTGAAAAAGAACTTTGATGACCTTGAGAAAATTTTTTTTACAATGTATAAAATAAAATATTTCAGTTGTCTCCGTAAGTTACACTGATTCATTCAGTATCTTTGTTATTTTGTGTTAGGGAAAGTGAAGTTTGTTTTCTTGGAATGGAGCTGGAGAGACAGTCTGAAGACCACCCCAAGGAAAATTGACCTAATTTCATAAGCATTTTGAGGAAACATTATCCGTAAATTTCATTAAAAACTTCTCCCAGTGCTTGATATTATTGTTAGAAGGAGAATGATTAATTTCAGATACAAGCTCGTGGTAGCTGAAGGCTCACTTCACAACGTTATCTTCGAAAATATTTGGAGAAGATTTAAGGATTTTGGAGAGATCCTTTTGGAAATATTGGATCAACATTAATGAAATAGATTACTTTACCTGGCGCGAGAGACCGTGCGACACGAAGTGGACAAAACAGTTTAGCAAAGTTTAATTCAACGAATCTGGAATAACGAGAACCTTTCGAGGACGAGGGGTGGGAGACAAGAAAGCAATCTAGCGTCTAGAGGAAGAATTTACCGGAAAGTTCATTAAGTTCGCGCGATTTTTGCTAAACTTTCCCGCTGATTACGGTTTCTTTTCGGGGCTGAACCGACCCGTTCCCGTTTCGCTGCATTTTAAACGGTTGCTCGGTTGCTCGTTGCTTCTCGTCCAATCACCTGTAATCGCGTCGATATCGCCGCCATGTTGCTCGAGTCTAACTCATTACTCATTTAATCAAATTAGTGTTTTTATCTTTTGGACATGACAATTTTCTAAGAGTGCATTTTTTCATTTTCTTTGAGAAATGCATTTTAAAAAGTTTCTGTTTGATATCATTTGTCGTTCTCGAGATATTTCACGAAACATTGGAATTTTTTCCTAGGGGTTGATTTCACCCCTTTACTGCGAGAAGCAGTACGAAAAAATAGGATTGTATTATTTTTCTGGTTCTCACCATCGGAGAATATGTAATGGAATTATTTACCGAATTGAAAAATATTTTCTTTTACTCAGTTTGCAACTTCTTTCTAATATCATTTGTTGTTCTCGAGATATTTCACGAAACATTGAAATTTTTTCCTAGGGGTTGATTCCACCCCTTTAATGCCAGAAGCAGAAGAAATAGAATTGCATTATTTTTCTGAATTTCGAAGAATATGTAACGTAATTATTAGACTGCGGATCTTTATGCATTTACGAAGAAATTAGTTGGATGAAATATAAAGCAGTAATAGGTTAGAAAAATTTAAGAATATTGTAATATTGTTTTCAAAACGTAACAAAGTCATTAAGGGATGAAATCAATTTTTATTTTATTCCTGTTTCCCACAATGAATGCAGAATATTTTTATTTTGTATAAAGATCCGCAGTCCAGTAATTATTTATCGAATGACCCGATGGAGATTCTATTTTTCCATTAACCGAATTATTATCCACCGACGACACTTTTCTCGAATGGTCCTTAATTGTCCCTAATTCCCTCATTCGCTCGGTTCACCTAATTTCCCAAGAAAATGACAGACTAATGATCGTGCTCGGCAACTCGGAAGCAAAATGGATGACAAGAGGTGCACGGTAGCTCACAAGCAGACCCTCTCCCCATTAGATCTAATGAATGCAATAGATTAGGTTAAACGCGAGTCTCGCAGAGCTTGCTTCCTGTTTGCGCGAGGACCAAGTGCGGGGAGCTATTATGGGATTCATGGTGATCCCGCGAGTCGCCTATCGATACGTCAATCGCCATAAACGCGAATTGAATCGCGGGCATAGTCTCCGGTGACAATCGACGGCCGGCAATTCCGAATTTCGTCGTTTCATTAGGCGGAAGGCGATCGATCTAGCTTCCCAAATTTCCCACTGTACATCGCGGGATTTCGCGGAGCATGATCGAACCGGAAGCAATCTCAAGTCGATCGAGAGTGACAAAGTTTCGTTACAGGTAACGAATCCGTTCTCCGATCAATTAACCTCGCTAATTATTAAGTCGTTCGAAAAGTCATTTCGTTTTATCACATTCTCTTCTATGATCTTCTGCGATTTTCCAGGCAACTTAAAGATCCCATGCTCGTCGAATTTCTATTTTTACGACTTTATTTCAAATAAAACTTGCACCGCATAGAAAATGTTGAAAAAATCTTTTCCTTAAACAGCATATCATTTTTTCTTTCCTGCACTGCATTTTCACCCTTGCGGTAATAAAGAAGCAAAAGGGGATGGAAATGGGTACTTTGATTTTGCATATTTGATGCGATAACAAAAAAATGCTTGAAAGATTAGAAAGCACTACGAGGCAGGAAGTGACGTCCGAAATGTCAGCTGTCAAGATTGTACCGCGATTTAGCGATTTAAAATAAGGTTAAGTAATAACTAAAATATTTCAAAGAATT
Organism: Lasioglossum marginatum; assembly: GCA_028455795.1. Taxonomy (NCBI): domain Eukaryota; kingdom Metazoa; phylum Arthropoda; class Insecta; order Hymenoptera; family Halictidae; genus Lasioglossum; species Lasioglossum marginatum. The sequence continues at coordinate 7,187,727 of CM052268.1, forward strand.
CGATGGAATCCAATCAAATTTTGATATATTTTATTTGGCACCCCGTTCTTAAAAATCGTACCGAAAAATTGCACATTGCATAAATTTCCGCAGTCTAGCAATAATAAATGGAAGCAATGCCATCTCTACACAAAAACGAAATTATTTTCCGAACGAGCTAATATTTGTTAGACTTTGTTCGAATCTTTATGACAAGTCTGACTCGTTAAAATACGGCAGTAGCGCGAGAAAAAATCTGTCGTAATTGTTTGAGTTGTCGGGTTCGACAGCTTGCTTGTCCGGAAAAGGGTGGAGAGGAGGAAACGTTACGGGAAACGAGCGGAAACGATGGAAAATTGAAATCGAGAGCGGCGCTGGTCTCAAAAAAGCGATATCTTCTGGCGACAGGACAAAAGATTCTCGAGACCGGAGATTATACGATCCTGGGAAAAGTCTTTTTAAAGTCTTAAAAAGTCTTTTCTCGCGATATCAGAAGCGAGCCTGACCTTCATAAACTACCCCCCTTCGAAAAAGTTACGTAGCGGGCGCCCGCGCCGCGTTAACTTAGGGTATTTTCTTCTAAAAGGATAAACGTGACAATGCATGCGCCGAAAATGGAGGAACTTTCGATGTACCTAGCCCACGGACCGGAACTTTCGGAACCTGATATCGGGCAGTCGCGTTTTTCCCATTTTTTCTCCTCTCGATAACCTCGGGCTGGCATTATTATTTTTTATGTTTTTTTTTCGCCCTTGTTTAGTTTCCGCGAAACTAATATCGGCGGTGAGTAAAATACACCCGAGGCATTAGATGCCGGGAGAAATGATGTAGTTGAAAATGTTCCTGCGGTGTGAATTTTTAAAATTATTTCTTTCTCTTTATTGAATGTATTTTCTTGGTGCCTATGACCACAGTGTACATTATGGAAAAGAAAATGTCAGAAATATTGTCGAGAAGGACGTGAATTTTTTAAATTATTTTTCTGTCGCTCCTGGATACATTTAACCGACTGTTGTTAACTCGTTCGCATTGTTGAATGTATTATTTTGGGGTCTATGATCACAGTGTACATTATGCAAAAGAAAACGTCAGAAATATTGTGGAGAGGGACGTGAATTTTTTAGATTATTTTTCTGTCGCTCCTGGATACATTTAACCGACTGTTTTCAACCCGTTTGCATTATTAAATATATTACAGTTTATATATAATATCAGTCTAAATTGCGACTATTATTATTAACAATATGTACATAAGAAATTACTGGACTGAAATATTTGAAGCCAATAGATGCACCGAAACCAGTCGCGACAAATTTTAATTAGCTCTTAATCTAATAAAATGAAAGTTAAACTAAATATCTGGGAAACCTCTTCGGTCTATCGAAAGCAATCCAATTGGGAGTTCATATTCGAAATCATAATCTGCATAATTAATAGACTGCAGAGATTCTGCAATATATATTTATGATAAAAATTAGTGAAATATGAAACAGTGAAAACAACGAGGGAATTTAAAATTAAAATTAATCTTTAGCGCTCCGAGCATTGTTTGATACCATCAGCGCCCCGCCAGCTGTTGAAAGCGAAGCTGTTGGTGGACCAAAAATTTTATTCAGAGAAAAGAGGGAAAATGGACAACTCATTCGTGAATTTATCTCCTTTAATATCTCTGATTGGTTCACTCGGAAAACTGTACTGTTGCTGTTATTGCTGAACAGTGGATTGGAAATATCAACAGCGAGGGCAATGGAGTGCGTAGGGTTGATTCACAAAGATGAACAAATTTTTTAAGAACCATTTTTGTTGTAGAAATTTCGATCTGGCACAAAATAAAAATGTTCTGTTTTCAATATTAACTATCAACGTTTTCATTGTAAAAATCTGGATCTTGCAGAAAATAAAAATGTTCTGTTTTCAATATTAACTATCAACTCGGAGGGCAATGGAGTGCGTAGGGTTAATTTACGAAGTTGAAATAATTTTTTTAGAACCATTTTTATTGTAAAAATTTGGATAATGCACAAAAATTTCCTGTTTCAATTATAAGCAGACAGCGGATCTTTATGCAAAATAATCATTTTCTACCCGATTTGCAACAAACTGGAGTAAAATGGAAATTTATTTTCTTTCTGAATACGTTTAATAGGTTGAAATAAAAATTTATTATATAATATCAACACTCCTAAATTCGTTTTACATTTCATCTACTAATTTCTACTATAAATTTGCTGTTCCATTTTCATCATAAACGCATCAAGTGCAACAATAACATATGCAATGAACAACGGGAAGCACCGTCGCAGTCTCAATAATCATAAAAGAAAGCCCCGGCGATTCCACTGCGCGTTTAATGCGAACTGTGCTTAAAAAACAACAAGTCTCCCCGTGAACCCGTAGCGTCGGGACGCTAGCAAACATCGTGCATCAGTGTCGGACAAATAAAAAAGGGGGCCAGGACAATAAAAGTGCGCGCGTTACCGTAAAACGTAGCAACATTTCGCCGGACGTCGCATTTTCCTCTGGTGCAGCACACGAAACAGATTCGAAGTCGACTGTGTCCTCCCAGGCACCTTTCTTCTGAGAGCACGGCTTTTCCCCAGCGATTTCGGCGTCGCCTCGGAACCAATTTATTCCCGGAGATTCGTCCTCGGGACGCGTCACTTTTTATGGGACGATTCCCTGGGAAGAGACCGATGCTCGAACCGATACTCCTCTCTCTCTCTATCTCTCTCGTTGTTTACTCTCCCATCCACGTTTTAGGACTGCGCTCCGGCAACCGATACTTCGATCGACATGTCTCAGAGTCCTCTTCCCGGGACCTCTCCGCAAAATATTTGCTCGTTCCCGCGGCAAACATCCATCACACGAGCGTCTCGATTAGTTTCCGCCAACGTTCTCTTCAGCTACACATGATCCTCAACTGACTCGTCATCGATCGGCTTCGTATGATCATCGATCGCTCAACAGTTGCTTCACGGCACGTTCCTCCTCTTCACGTGCTCAGAATTTCGAGCTGATCTAATGCACGATTGTCTTCCTGTGCTCCAATTGTGTGCCAGAATTTTCCTCGAATAGTGAGCCAGAATTCTGTGCTCAAATTGGGTTCCAAAATTTTCCTCGAGTTGTTTGCCAGAATTCTGTACTCAAATTGTATGCCAGAATTTTCCTCAAGTTGTTTGTCAGAATTCTGTGCTCAAATTGTGTTCCAGAATTTTCCTCAAGCTGTTTGCCAGAATTCTGTGCACAAATTGTGTACGAGAATTTTCCTCAAGTTGTTTGCCAGAATTCTGTGCACAAATTGTGTTCCAGAATTTTCCTCAAGTTGTTTGCCAGAATTCTGTGCACAAATTGTATGTCAGAATTTTCCTCGAATTCTGTGCTCAAATTTGATACCAGAATTTTCCTTGAATCGTGTGCCAGAATTTTGTGCTCGAATTCCCTGTGCAGGTGTTTCGAGGCGGGAATTTTTCCAAAGGCGAGAACAGATTTCTGCGGCGTTCGAAACGTCCACGATCGAAATCGAAGCAGAGAGCGTCGCGTGGGATCGCGTCGATGCAACCGCGTCGCGTGCTAGCGGTCCGCGCACTGTTGGCTCTGCGGGATTTTCGTCCGAGCCCCGTCTTCTGCAGGAGTTCAAGCGGTAACTGGACTCGGGAATGCGCAGTCGCTCGTCGCTCAAGCATTTTGCCACGGACACCACCGTTCAAGAAACAACGATCTCTTTGCACGGATTCATTCATCCAAATCAATCAGAAGCGACCCCTTCTCGAATATTCTCCTTTGACCTACCGATCTGGAGTTCCAGATTTTTTCAGACACTTACGAATTTTTTTCTGGGAATTTGAATGAATCTATCGGAAAGTAGGACCCTTCAGCTTTCATTCGAGACCTCGAGCGTGTGAAAATTTATACGGGAACATATTTTAAAATGGTTTCGAAGGAACACCTTAACAATTTATCATTTCTCTACGATGTACTTAAAATTTTTTTTTTCAAACCTAAATGATCCTATCACAAAGTAGGATCCTTCAGCTTTCATTTGTGACCTGGAACACGTGAAAATTCCGACAGGAAAATATTTTAAACTCGCTTGCTTCGTTCGGAAGCAACCCCTTACAATTCGATTATATTCCTTCGACCTACCTTGACCATGATTTTTAATTTTTTCCATACAGTTAAAATTTTTTATTTGAAACCTATCATAAAGTAGAGTCTCATACCTTTCGTTTCAGCCTGGGAGCACGTGCAAATTCCGGCAGAAAAATATTTTAAACTCGTTTCCGAGCAACCCCTTATAATTCGACAGTATCATTTTCATCGGTTCGCCGTCGGGCTCGGACTGTAACTCGAAATTAAAATTCCTCGGCCGTCGATGGAATTATTTCAGGGCTGACCGTAAAACGAGCGGCCGTTTGAAAATTCACAACGTTATTACCGGGAATTAAGCGCGCGGTAGTTGGCTGATAATATGCTTACACGCTTCGCCGATACATTCAGCCAGTCGCGCGCGTTTCTCGCGACGAGTCCGCGGGCAAGACTCGCGGAAACTCGGCTGCACAGTGCTGAATAACGTAATTTATTCGAGCTACTTTTATCCCGAAGCCATCAATGTTCTTTCATTTGCATATAAATACGTATCGATACGCGCGGGGACCGAAAAAGCCACCGCACTGATGCACGAACAACTATATCTATCCGAGTATCGAAATCCGGCAGTGTACCTGGCGTAAAGTGCGATGTGTCAGCTTCTAGTTCAGCCCTAGAAAATTTGAAATTTTTCCCGGGAACACATTTCAAATTCGACTTCGAGCGTCCCCTTAAAATTATTTTTCGCCGAGGGTTCCATCAATTTTCCTACACGATTTCGAATTTTTTGAAAAATCTAAATGGCCCTATCATCGAGCGCGAACTTTCAGCTTCACTCCAAGACCTTGAAACATAGAAAATTCTCACGGGAACATATTCTAAATTCGGTCTCAAGCAACCCTTTAAAATTTCATCATTATTCTGACTTATTGAGATTTTCAAATTTTTGTACACAGCTACGATTTTAACAAAAAAATTGAAATAGACCTATCATAAAGGTGATTCTTTCAGCTTCAATTTAAGCCTTCACAAGTTAAAAAATTCCCACGGGAACATATTTTAACATCGTTCGGAAGCCACTCTCACGAAATTCAATCATTATCCTGAGACTTCTCGAGATATTTCAATTTCTGGATAAAGCTGCGATTTAAAAAAAAATATTGGACTAGTCCTATCGTAAAGTTGGCTCTTTCAGATTCAATTTAAGCCCTCGAGCGTTTAGAAATTCCTATGAGAACATATTTTAAAACAGCCCCTTCAAATCGAGTGATCCTGAAACCACCCCTCGATCTTTCACCAGAGCACTGTATCATTCTATTTTGAAAGCATGATCGAGAAATCAAATGCCCCACGCGTGTTATTTTTCTAGGGAACTAAATCACCCGTTGATGTTTCAGCAGAACAGTGTAGCATTCTTCTTCCATTTCGAAAACATGAATCGAGAAATGCCCACATGTGCTGTTATTCTAGGGAACTGAACCACCCCTTGATCTTTCAACAACAAAACAGTGTAGCATTCTTCTTCCATTCCGAAAGCACTGTCCCACGTGTCCTATTCTAGGTGAAAATATCTGATTGGGTTACACCTACGATACTTGAAGTCCCCAGCGAGACGTCGCTATTGTGCGTAGGTTCTGTGACTGGTAAAAATTCTGCGAAGATCCTTTGCAGAATTTCCGGGAGATCCATCCGGCTTTATTAAACGTCGCCGAGTGTCTGCGATCCGCCGTTGCTCTCGAACGATCATCGTGAACGATGCAAAGGGAACGCGTTACCTGTCATTTTTCTTTGTCACAAACGAGCGAGAAACGTTCAGACTTGGCCGCGTCAATTTGCGTACACCATCGTAACAAGCTTTCTTCACTCGGGGGGAGAAAACCCGTCGCACTAATATTTAACAAGCTTCGTCTGTACACACTCATTGTCGTTTAATTACCAGCAGCGACGAGAAAAATGAATGGGGAAGAAATAGGACACCGGTTTAAATACTTGGCGATATTAATCCGATTTATTCATTAAAGAACTGCAAATATTAGTGCAGCGACGCGCGCTTCGCTGTTGCCAACAACTTGTTGACTGATGGAATATCAGTGTGATGGATGTTTGCGCTTCGATCATGCTCTGACAATGATAGTACAGCTGTTGCTATTACATGCTCGGTTTTTATGTTTTATTATGAAGCATTTTTTATTTTTCGTGGATGCTTCTGAATTTTCTTGTAGATTTCAGTGGACCTATCGTGAAGCTTGATCTTTCACCTTTAATTTGAGCCCTTGAACGTTAAAAAATTTCTACGGGAAAATATTTTAAAATCGTTCGGAAGCCACCCCCATAAAATTCGATTATCATTCAGAGACGTTATGGAGATTTTACAATTTTTGGATAAAGCTGCGATTTTTAAAAAAATATTGGACTAGTCCTATCCTAAAGTTGATTCTTTCAGCTTTAATTTAAGTACTCTAAAGTTAAAAAAATCCCACGGGAACATATTTTAAAATCGTTCGGAAGCAACCCCTTAAAATTTCATCATTATTCCGAGACTTATCTAGATTTTTCAATTTATGGAAACAGCTGCGATTTTTGAAAAATATTGAAATAGATCTATCGTGAAGCTGACACTTCCAGCTTTAATTCAAGTCCTCTAGAGTTAAAAAATTCCCACGGAAACTTTTTACAAAACATGGAAACACGGAATATTTTAATTTTCTTTTAATCGTGCAACATCCATGTGAAATCGTTTCACGACCATGTCTTATTTTTCCGGCGATTGGTGTCGCGACACGTTTTCCCGGCCGCAATTTTTCCGGGGTTCCTACTGTCGGGATTCCGTTTCCGGAATGTTTCTGGAGTTTGATCTCGGCCGATGAGTCCGTCCAGGGAATTGCCTCGGCGAGTAAACGAGATTTACGCTGGAATGGGACTTAATTGAGCGCTCAGCGTTTCCTCTTCGTAACGCGGTTACGCCTGCGGAGACTTATTTTTCCCGTCACCCGGAAACGGTATTTAATTCCGCGACAGCTCCGGTACAATTTCCTCGGGCCTTGGGTAACAAGATTAATCCGTCATTCACATTGAACGTCGTCAAAGTCCGACACTTTTCAATCGAGCTTTTGTATCCTAGATATTCAGGCCCTCTCGAGTCCCCCAATCTGAACCCTGAGGGCGGAAAGTTTAGAGGAAAGAGCATGAGACTTAAACTAGGATCGACTCTGTAAAGATGCTCCCGATATCCGGGGGAAGTTTCCACCGCACGTGAAAACCGATTGAAATTCGCCACCCTCCCAATTGAAGTTTTCCGGCACTCGACGCGCTTCCTGTGTTAACTCCCGTTGCAACACTCTTTTTATATTTCCCTCCGGGCTTAATTGCTGAAACCAAGCCCTACATACAGTAGCATAATCGTTTTAAACGATACTGATTTTTGGGGATTTTTCTGACGAGATTAACACTTTGCAGTCGGAGTTGTTTGAACTCGAAAATTATACATTTCTTCCCAGCTAGAATAATTCCATTCTATATGATCTTTCCTCATACACAATACTTAAATGTTTAGTAATTGATTAGATACCAACTTATTTAATCGTGTAAACAATATTTTGAATAATGGTATAGCAATTTCTGTGGTGACTGTGAGTCACCATTCGGGTACTAAGTGTTAAAGAATTTCCTGTTCAACGAGTAGTTTTAAAGCGGTGAGGAAAATGCATTTACGCACGGTTCCCCCCTAAAGATGACAGTAAAAAGATCCTACCGTTCAAGGCGCCAATAGGAACCTTACTCTCCACTGATGGACTGGAGATTTTATCAACCCGATGACCCGTTGTCCGCATTACTTCCGGCTTGATTTTCTTCGGCTATATCCACGAGCCTGTTCTTGCCAATCAGGATCCGGGCCCGGTTGCTTCACGACTCCCACTATCGGAGCGCCGGTCCTCCCACTAACAGTGTACCGATCCCACTATTAACCACTATTAACTTCTTCCCCGCTGTCGCTTCCCCCACTAACAGTGTCCCAGTTCCCCCACTATTAACTTCTTTCCCGCTGTCGCTTCCCCCACTACCAGTGTAGCTGTTCCCCCACTACAGAAACAGAAATTTATTTTCTCCCTTGATATGTCCGACAGAAAAACGAAAATAACATAACAATATTTTCAATTTATGAATATAAATTTTTTCTCCGAGTGTATATTACAATAAAAATGGCTGAAAACTCTACTACTCCGTAAACCCGTTAAACGCGATCCTGTAAGTCTTGTGGGTAAACTAGTCGGACGAAGCGGGCAGCCAGAAATTCCAGGAAGTAGTATAGGTAAGCGACATACATACCTCGAAGATTTATGGCGACGCTAGCTAATTCGCTCGATTCAGGCCCCCGGTATGTAAACACACCGGTCTCGCCTAAATCCCTCGTTGTTTCTCCATCGTTCGAAATTCCACCGGACTTGCTGCACGCCACATGAAAATCCCCACCGCGTCCCCCCACACATAAGCGTCTTGGCATAAAATTACCCTCGATCACGGCGCGTCCGTATCCCTTCTCCAGCTTCTACTGAGCCTTGCGCTGCTGTCCCAGCAGTCAATTAATCCGGGGAGGTCCTTACGTGGCGATATTTTCACAGAGCTCTGCGCGAAGTCCAATTCGATAATGTCAGGATTTAAAACAGAATATTTTAGAAGTTTAAATAAACAATTTTATGATATCGGCGCTACAGGTTCGATCAATTGTTACTCATAAAGCAATTTTGCAATCAAAATCAATTTACCATAAGATCTACATGGTATATAAGCACATGTGAAGTGGCTATGGTGGATGGGCATGATTCATAATTGCCAAATATTGATTTGGGAACTCATTGATCACTGTGTTCTGATTGGCTAACGTCTAATATACGTTGTTTCTCTGTTCTGACGTTTTGGTTCTTCGTTAACGGCCACATGGTTTCAGTTTAACGTCTACCGGCATAATGTTAACTAGCTTTCTCGAAAGCTCCATCATTAAATATATATAATCCGTTTACACTTAGCAAGTATGTTAAAGTTTTATTGGTATAACCCGGTTTGTTGAACGAATATTATAACTTACAGTTTTCTACAGACGCAAAAATTTCTCTTGAAAATGATCCACATTGGGATTGGAACGTTGAGAACAATTTAAATTGCAAAATTGCTTTGTGAGTAACAATTGATCGAACCTGCAGCGCCGATATCATAAAATTGTTTATTTGCACTATCTACGATCGACATAATTGAAAATTTATTTTAGAAGTTTGTTTGCTTTAATTTTTATGTCTTAACCCTCTATTCCATGAATTTTTCTGACGAGTTGAAAAAAGTATATATGGCTGTTAGTCTACTTAAAAATGAGTGTGGTCATGAAATAAATAACAAAATTTTATTAGGAAATGTTATCCATTGCATTTTACGACTGTTCCTGTATGGGAACTTTATACATATGCGGTTTTATTCATAAGCGCAATGTTCCCACTTGGAACCAACATGCTTAGAGTCTTCAGTATCGTCTGCTTAATTTACTATAGGACATTTGAAGTCCTCGATTGGGAAAGGAAAATGCAGTAGAGGGTAAAGTCTGAATTTAGAAAAATGGAGAATAAATAACTGCTGCTTGAATTTCCGCGAGGCACGGCTCCGGGAAGCCAGGACAATTACAACTTCCTCAAATTCGGAGGTTCAGCCGCAGGAATGTCCGCACAGATTCTCGGGACAGCATTCTCCGTGAGCACGCAAGCAACAAATCGATTTTCCGAGAGGGAGGCGGTGGAAAAGCCTCGTCAAGTGGTAATTTTTCGGTTCCCATTAATCATGCATACCCAACGCGGACGAGCATCGGTGTAATTTATTGCTTATCACGCGTAGCGTGAATTAGAGCATGCTAGATGCAGATAGCGGGCCGAGGATGGCGCATGCATTGCTTGCATCTAATACAGAGACGGTATTGTGACGGCAACAATACGCTCAACCCGGAGTACCGTGACGATTCGCGATAACCGACGACTGCCTACGGAAAATGCATTTATTCACAGTTGCCGACAGATAAGTCCACCGACACGCGAAAGCGAGAGAGAGACCGAGCGAAGACTCCGTGGAATGCTAGACCTTTGGTGGTTTTGCTTCATCCTTCGCGCGGAATGGTATTACACGTTAAAAGCGGCCCGGTTTAACTCGTTCGCGGGGAATTCTGCCCGCAGCCAATGTACGGTGTGTCCCCGGGCGAACTGTGGACGGTAATTCAGTGTCTCTTTCTCGATGAAACTTATCTCTTTTACCTCGGAACTTGCTACAGGATGATACACGTCGATTACACTCCGTAGGTAGCTCTATTAACCTGTTTAGAACAGAGAGTAGTGGAATTGTTCTAGTCTACCGTGTAATCGAGATATTAGTGAAATAAACTTCACTTTAGGGACCCAGAAATTTTTAACTACTTTTTTATACGATCCTGCAGGCTTTGACGAGGGAATTCCGAAAATCCAAGTTTCAATGACAGGAATTTACTGGTCCAAACGTTACGGGTGTTTAAAGTTGAGGGGTCCGTTCTTGAACGGTAAGGGCGCCGCCATGTTGGTCGTTCATCAAGTGCGAACTTTCAGCTTTAATTCAAGCCTTCGAACGTTTAAAAATTCCTACGGGAATTCATCTTAAAATTTATGTAAACCAACCCCTAAAATATAGTGGTTTCATTCTGAGCTATAGATCACTATTTCTTAATTTTCCTATATGATTTCGTATTTCTTTTTAAATGTAAATTACCCTATCATCGAGTGCGAACTTTCAGATTTAATTTAAGCCTTCGAAAATTTAAAAATTCCTACGGGAACACATTTTTTAAAATTTGTGTAAGCAGAAAAATTCCTACAGGAACATATTTCAAAATATATTTGAATCACCCTCATAAAATCGAGCCCATTCTCAACGTAATGACTTCTGGAAAATCGCCCACAACATTGCAACGGATAAACATGTTTGCATAAAAAAATTACGAGACACTCCTGAAACTGCGCTCTTTAAAACACCGAAAAGTTTTTCGAACCGAGTCCCATGGTTCTCGAGAAAAAAATGCGGAAGATCGCTCCTCTCCGGACGAAGTATAGGAAAATCGTTCGTCGATTCGGGAAGAAAATATCTGAAAATCGGTTTCCCGGTGATGAAGTGGAGGCGAAGCAGTTTGACGATTGATTCCCTTTTATTTACTGTCCAGAGGCGACCCTTCTGCTCGAGTGTATTGAATCGATCGGTCGTCTTTGTGCGCCGAGAGCATGTTTTCGAGCGAGAACCGGCGTTATCGGGCCATTATTATCTATTCATCGATGTAATTGGAGGGACGTGACTTTTCGCAACCTCGTTTCCGAATTAACCTCCTGAAAGAGAGTTTCCACCTGCAGCTGGTTCGCGAGAGTGGTCGAGAGATCGAGGGTCTCGAAACTTTTCAACAGGCTCGATCGATCTTCGATGTACGCCGACAGGAAACTTCGTGAATAACTTAAAAACCAGTGGAACGAGAAGAAAGAATCCCCGGAACGGGTGCGCGGCAGGGTACCGTCGTAGAAACTGCGTCTTTTTAATTACATGTTCCTCGCGTCTCCGGGTGGAAATTGAAAAATTTAAGAAGATCGAGCACCATATCGAGATCGTCGAATAATTGAATCCGTTATTGGACGATCGAAAAGTTCGTCCGAACAGAACGGAAAGGGATTTCCAGGTGTCTTCGCAGTCGAACGTCGAAACTAAGGCCGGCTCGAACAGAGAAAAAACTAGGTGAAGAACGACAGGGGAAAGCGAGACTCTGAGGTGTGTTATAAGACGACCGTCTCCGGAAGAAGAGAGAGAAATAGAGGACAAGAGAAAGAACGAACGGACACTCGAGCTTTGGCTGACGTCGCTTTACGTGCCAGCATAATGGCTCTTATCTTCGCCGCAGTTCCGAGTTCTATTCAAGCTTGAGGCGACTCGCGAACCATCGTGCAACACTGACGCGCGATTCTTAAATCTACTTAGGCAAACCCGGTTTCTTTCCTGTCGTTCCTCTTCCAACACCACGGTGCCACACTACGACAGGATCGCAGAAAAAAAATAAATCGGAGAAAATTCACAGCTGATTCCAACTGGGACATCTTCCACTTGTTCTTGGTAGCCCAGATTGAAGATTTTAAAGCAGAATCGAAGCAACCCCCTGAAAACCGATTGTCACTCTGATCGGTCGGGATTCTCCTATTTTCCGCGTGAAATATCGAATTTTTTTTTAAGTTGCTTGGATCTTTCAACTTTAATTTGAGCCCTCGAACGTTAAAAAATTTCAACGGGAACATATTTTAAAATCGTTCGAAAGCAACTCCTTAAAATACAATTTTTATTCTGAGACCCATCAATCTTCAGCGATTGACACGACATAAAAAAAGAAATTGGAATATTCCTATCATAAAGTAGGATTCTTCAGCTTTAATTTAAGCCCTCGAACGTTAAATAATTTCGACGGGAACATATTTTAAAATCGTCTGGAAGTAACCCTCTGAAATTCGATTATTAATCTGAGGCCACCGATAGCGATTTTTCAATTTTCAATTTTTCAAATTGAAATTAATCTATCATAAAGTTGATTCTTTCAGCTTTAATTTAAGCCGTCAAAAGTTAAAAAATTCCTACGGATACTGTTTCTAAAAATTATCCGGAGCCACTCCGAACGTCGAATAGAACGTTGTAGTAGAGTGACGACCAGTTATTTATTACTTCTTATAGTATCGAGTATTTCTCGGTGACGTCGCCGCTCGATCGAAGAAACATCGTTTACAGTCCGCCCCTCATCGAAGACCGGGAGTTTACGATTCGCCGGCAATCCGAGGATCTCATTACGAAGGGAATAGCGAGCGAACGAGGAGCAGATTCAATTTGTATCGGAGGCCGACGAGCAGGAAAGACGGAATTCTTGCGATCGTATTGCAGCGAGCCTCTGCACATACGCGGAGCTAAGTGGATCGAACGGTGAACGAACATCAGCAGAGTGCCCTAATGAAGCTGCATCGAAAACTGCCAGCAAGAGGAAACCTTGAATAAATTGGCAACAGTGATACTCGAGAAGAGCCAACAATTCGTAACGCGATCCTGGTCGTACGAAAGTACAAAGATTATCCACTTTCAACTGGCACCAAAAAGAAACAACCTGCTTTTCTACTTCGTGAGAAACGATGAGACAGAACCCTTCGAAATTTGTGGGAAAATTAAACTTTGCCGAGGTGGTACGTGTTCGGAACTGGGGAGGTGGATAATGTCTCTGCACGTTCGTTGTGGGTCAGCGAATTAATGTAATAAATTTCTGGACGGTCTTTAAGAATTTTTATTAGAGGAACCATATGTCGTAGCTTTTCGAAATTTTTATGGTATTTTACTACACATCTCTGAAAGCGGAGAATATTTTTTTCGTCAGAAAATATGGCGTTCACTCAAATCCGTGAACACATATAGGACAGTACTAAAAGTACAGCTAATGTAACTTGTTGAGGCAATTTCCAGGAATTTTTTTTCGAAAAACTATATGTCGTAGCTTTTCGAAATTTTTGTGGTATTTTACTACACATCGTGGAAAGCGGAGAATATCTTTTTCGTCAAGAAATATGGCGTTCACTCAAATCTGTAAACACATGTAGAACAATACGAAAACTATAGCTAATGTAACCCGTTGAGGCAATCTCCAGGAATTTTTAATTACACAACGAAGAGCGATACGACTTCCGTGAAACATTTTACAAGTCTGGCCCATAGTACGTAGACTATTGACACAGTTTCCAATGCTCGACCCGCTGCCGTCGTCTCCGACATAGTCATCGTCTTCGTCGAGAACTCGAAGACGCCGAGGGAGCCATCTGTGTTTCGCGTAACACCGTTTAATCGAGTTTAACGGTGCCGGTACACGCATCCTGGATAAAGGCAAACGAAGATTAATGGTACAGGGACGACGGTTGTTCAAGTATTCCCAGCCAGATCACTTTTGTTTCCCGTAACCGGGACCGCTGGTTGTGCTCGTTAAACCGATTTGCTAGTTCGCGGCCGAACAATGGGGGATCGCGTTACGCCAGCGACACAATATCATGCAAATCTGTGGCGCGGCAACAACAACAACAACATCGCCGACCGCCAATTATTGTATCCGATTACCGCGCGAGAACGCCTCAAATCCGAACGGAGTTTCATTTACACCGCGGATTAAGACGCCATCGCTCACGCCATCGAAATCCGACTAACCGTTCCAAAGTGCCTCGAATCGCAACTCCCAATAGCACTTCTATACTATCGTAATTGTTCATGAAATCCTCACGACTCGATCCAAATTATCATTTCTTTTCATCGAGAAGCGACACTCCTGAAATAACTCCGTAGATTTCCACGAACACCATATTCCTCAACGAAAAAAAATATTTTTCACTTTCAAAGATGTGTACTGAAGTACACATGCCGCAAAAATTTCGGAAATGTACGAGGTCTGGATTTATCGAAAACAAATTTCTAAAGATTGCCTCAACGGGTTTATTATTAGGGATCTTGGTAATTATTTACATTAGGGGCTTCCTCACCGATTTTGATGACATTGAAATATGTTGTCAAGGTCATCATTCTGAACAACTTTTTCCTATACATGTTACCGGCGCTCAGCTTTAGTTTCCGAGATATTCGCAAAAAAGTTTCAACATCTCAAAAAGTGATCGGAGTAGGTCTGGGTTAGATTTGAAATATAGAGCGTATTTGGCGAGAAACAATGGCTAATATTCCCCGTTACGGAATACGGAAACAACATTATGTTGGATACATTGCAGAATTTTTATTTCGTCGATGCCATAGTTTTGACAATAGAATAACAGCATTTTTTGAAATGATGGCCGAAATATTTCCTGTTATATAAGATTAATAATAAAATATACACCACTTCAAATAGAAACGTCTATTGTATCGAGAGTCCCCCAAATCCCATCCCTGCTAAGAAATCTAACCCAGACCTACTCCGATCACTTTTCGAGATGTCGAAACTTTTTTGCGAATATCTCGGAAACTAAAGCTGAGCGGCGGTAATATGTGTAGGAAAAAGTTGTTCAGAATGATGACCTTGACAACGTATTTCAAAGTCATCAAAATCGGTGAGGAAACCCCTAATGTAAATATTTACCGGGATCTTTATGTCTTACATTCTAGTATAAAATATTATCGCAAATTGTAAATGTGCAGCTATTAGCTCGATATTATCCTTTATTCATAAGATACTAGAAGTTCTTACAAATAGAGGATAATACCGATTGCCCAGATCTCACCGCGAGGAGGTTGCTGCACAGGAGATCCAGAAAAGGAGTCAGAACGAATGCAATATTCCTTCTGGCTCCCTTTCTTACAACGACGGACTTATACTAAATTACGCAGGTATGTCGAGTAATTATCTCCGAAAAGTCTCCGATCCACGGAGGACCAAAGGCGAATCAGGCAGAAGGCTCTGATTCTTTCAAAGAGAAAAACCAAACCGGAGCAGGTTTTTCTTCAAAGAGAAAAACTAAAGCAAACCAGGGCAGAAGGCTCTGATTCGAGGGTGACGCGAGCAATGGTCAAGAGGTGTTCAAACTGCAATACCAACTTCTCCAACCACCTGCCGCCAGAGACGGACATGGGTGGAAAATTTTTACGGGAGAGTGGTATTGAGCGAACAACGCATCTCAACCCCCCATTAATATAATGTACCGCGAATTCCCGTACCAACCGGTCTGGTACATACGAGCAAGCTGTCCGACACAGTAGAAGACTGTGTCGGAGTCAAGAAAACGAAGTTACGGCGATAATTACTCGACATATTTATAACGAAGATATACCATCTTAAAAATTAACGCACGCAATGAAGTCATAGTGATTAACGCAAACTTAAGATTACGCCGCAGTCTTCTTCGGTGTGTCCTCTTCGTCGACGTAAAAGATGACCGGCTGTTGCGATTCTAACTGAAACAGACTAATAATAGTTAGACATAACAATATATAACCCTGCACACGAGTGCGAATACAACAAAATGACACGAACAAAACAATATTCCGCACACGAGTGCAAACCTAATAACCGCTCACGAGAGCAAACCAAAAACCAGCTCATGAGAGCCAAACTAAGCCCGCACACGAGTGCGAATCTACCCAGCTCACGAGAGCCAACCTAACATCAGCTCATGAGAACCCAACTAACCCCGCACACGAGTGCGGCCTATGGGCGATTCGGGTTGCCCCAGGGACGCGACTCCCTGTACTCACCCATGGCCTCATACATAAGTGAGCCCCTGAGGGACCTCCGATCGGGGGAATACAAATTTTAAACGAGAGTAGAACCAAATTAACCTCGCACATGAGTGCGAATCTAACCAGCTCACGAGAGCAATTATAACTGTGCACACGAGTGCGAATACAAGGAGCACATGAGTGCAAACCTAACCGCGCACACGAGGGCGAATACAACCCGCTCAAGAGAGCAATTATAACCCCGCACATGAGTTTCAACACGACCAGCTAGCAAAAGTGAAACTAAATTCAGCATTCGATTGCGGCCTATATATAGGCGCTTCGGGCCTCGGGGACGCGACACCCCGTACTCACTCACGGTCCCATCCGTGAGTGAGCCCCTGAGGGATCTCCGATCGGAGCAATACCAATTATAAGCCAAATATATAAATTAGATATATAAGTGCGAATCTAAGCAGCTAACTCTGCATAAGAGTGTCAATCTAACCAATAGAAGCAGGTGGAAGAACACAAGTCCAACTTAAATCTAGTTAAATGTACTCGTACATTTACATCGACACCCGTACTCATTCACAGCTCTATCCGCGAGGAATACCAATTCGAAATCAGAAATATACATATTTATAATAGAACACTGAAGACTGAAAGTTTTGATGGAAATTACAATTAGAACATTAGAAATAATAATCGACGGTGTTCGTTGAGGGAATAGTCGAAGGGCAGGATTGTTGAAAGTGGGCCACGAGTAGACAAAGGAAGCATTGAAGAATAATAGAATATTACTTATCGGCATTTGTTGAACTGCCTTTGAAGGTAGGCCTGACCTCGGACTAGATGACCCCTGGTCCACGTCTGGTAGGCTCTTAGTAAGCCCCTGGTCCACCTCTGGTAAGTCCCTGGTTCTCCTGGTCCTCCTGGTCCCTGAACCCGGCCGCTCCTGCCGGCACGGCCGCGCCGCGACGAGCCTGAGTAACCGCGAGTAACTGACTGACGAAGTGCTCTCGCCGAACTCGAGCGGCACGTGTGCAGCGATGCGCGACCGTCCCCACCCCATCGAATATCGATCGATGTCGATCGCCGTGACAACAATTATTGATAAATTTATTATTTCTAGCCAGTTAATGTTTATAGCAATTCTATTTTACAGCGATGTCGACAAGCACTCCCTTGGCTATCTGACCACCTAATTTTTTAATAAAATTGGCTAATAGTATTCGAGATACGGAATAACTTTTAAACCATGAACATTCGCGCGCATTAATTTATTCAATACAATCCACAGATAAATTTATTATTTCTGGCTGTTTAATTTTTATAACAATTCCTTTTGCTAACGATGTTAATGAGCACTCCCTTGACCACCTTGCCATCTAATTTTTTCGTAAAATAGGCAACAAAACTCGAGATACAGAATAACTTTTAAACCATCAACATTCGCACGCATTAATTTATTCAACGTAATACTATGATAAATTTATTAATTCTAGCTGTTTAATGTTCATAATAATTTCTTTTAACAATGATGTCGACAAGCACTCCCTTGACCACCTTGCCATCTAATTTTTTACAGTAAAGTCTGATCTAACTCTTAATTTAACTCTGTTTTCCATATTTCTGTTCCCACAGATCGATTCTTTGAACATTTACGTATAAAAAGAGTGTAAGGTAATAATTCTCGTTTATGAAATATTTTGAAATTACAAAAATTGAGGTATCTCATATAAAATTTGAAGTAGGAATTGTTGTTTTTCCTAAAATTATGCTTCAATACTTTCTTAATTATGTACAATATTTCTAGGAACTTTTTGTCCTTGAGTTTTGCTTTTAATATTGTAAACCATAAAACACTAAAACATCGTCTGAAATATCTGTTTAACTTGGAGTACGTTCGGTGCAGAATGTAACAATTCATGATAATCAATATGGTTCCGTGACGATTTGCTTTCTCACCGACGAGAATCTCCTCAGTGGCCTTCTGCACCGACGAAATCACGTCGATGACCTTCTGTTTCTTACTCTAGCCAGAATACATCCTAGAAACACCGAATTATTCGAGTGACACGATCTTCCATAAGGCTCAGTGGCGGATCTAACGGTAAGCGGACTAAGCGGCCCCGGGATACCATAGGGCCCCGAATTTTAAAGAAATTTATTTAATGTGTAACAGTATGAAATTTTTCATTACTTTTCTTTTTTTAATAATAAGTTTATCAGAGTTTTCTTGCAACTTCTATTTCTAACTTGAGTTTGAGGGCCCCAAAATTTTTATCGCGTGGGGCCTACAGTGACTCCCACTAATATTCGGACACTCTTAAAAAGACGATAACTTTTTTAATATTGTACTATACGATTTGAACTTCTTTTGGGAAACTAGAGCAATTAGTTTGCTACAGGATGTGAAAAAGAATTTTTTCAAAAATTGCAATTGATCGGAGTTGTAGAAAAAATACTAAAAGTTGCATTTTACAACTTTTTTATGTGGGCCTATGTTGAAAATTTAAAAAATACGTTTTGTAAATCTGTATCAATTAAACATATTCAGAAAATTTCGTCAAAATCGGTCGACGTTGCAATGAGCTACAAACGTTTAAAGATTGTAAAAATTGCAGATTTTCACGATTTTCGGCCTATAACTGCAGTAAATCTAAGGATTCTTACATTCTCCAATGCCTGTCGTTTTTTCCCGCATCAACCGATTTCGACGAAACTTTCACAGTGCATATAATTCACACAGATCTACAAAACGTATTTTTGAAATTTTCAATATAGGCCCACATAAAAAAGTTGTAAAATGCAACTTTTAGTATTTTTTCTATAATTCCGACCAATTTTTGAAAAAATTTTTATTCACATCCTGTAGCAAACTAATTGCTCTAGCTTCCCAAAAAAAGTTCAAACCGCATAGTACAATATTAAAAAAGTTATCGTCTTTTTAAGAGTGTCCGAATATTAGTGGGAGTCACTGTACAGCAAACATTCAGTCGATAATCAAGCTTCCGAACAAATCTTCCACTGATAAACCAGAAGAGGTCTCGTACCGACCGTCGAAACTATAAATTCCTTCTCTTGTACAAATATAGTTAAATTAAAAAAAAGAACAACAATTTATCGGAGAAGGCAAGCGTTAACAATCCGGTTATTTTTAACTGCGACGTCTTCTCGATATTTTCCCAATAACACACTTCTATCCAGTCCAACCACTTTCGTTCTCAGCGAAAGTTAACAGACCTTTCGATCCTCAACTGGCAGTCCACATCTCGTTCGTGGCACAAGCTGTTCGTAGAATTAGTTAACAGTCCAGCAAGTGAGATTGGTAAATTTATAACTCGCAAACCAGCCGAACTATTTTCTCGACAGAGGGTAAGCTTCTCGCATCGATCCGATCTTACGTAACAATGTTTTCGTAAACGTGGACGATCCTCCACAGTGGACGTTCCAGAATCTTCAGCGTCCGATCGATGCCGATCGAGGAACATCATTCTGGAAATTTTAGAAGCGTTCTCTCTTCGTCAAGCAGACCAGGGAACCCGGCGCCCAACTTCCGATAACGTTGCGTCGCGACGCCACGCGACGCCAGGTGAGCATGATACTCGTCAGCGATGACGCGGTGGCTTCGTTTTACCAGTGAACCGAGACACTGTATTTTTATGCTAATTCACGGGTTATAATGTACTCGGAATATGTATACAGTGGTCATCATTTATTGTCGTCAAGATATTTTTATCGTTAGTTTGTAGCCTGCGGATTTTATGAACTTATATAATTCAAACGAATAGATCGAATCCAAAACTGATAAGGTATCAGAGGTATTTGGAAAGTTTTACTTTGAATGACCTCCAACAAAAATCAAGTGCAGAGAAAGTCAATTCTGAATTGCAGATTTTATCAGTTTATCGTCGGGTGTGGATAGATAAACTACAAAATTGTTGAGACATTAGAAGAACTTTCATATTTTTCACTCTAAATGAGCTCCACAAAAATCCAATTTATAGAAAGTAATTTTTAGACTGCACATTTTATGGATTTATAATGCAAATATATCAAATCTGGAACTGTTAGTCTGAAAAGTTTTACTTTGAATGGCCTCCAAAAAAAGTCAAGTGCAGATAAAGTCAACTCTAAATGGCAGATCTTATCAGTTTATCATGGGAATGGATAGATAAACTGTAATATTTAGATTTTTTGCTCTAAATGAGATCCAAAAAATTCTGAAGGTTCCTCTATTTCTGAAAGGACTTGATAGGATTCTTTTTAATATAGTTATCATTTCGAAGAACCAAAGGGACCACGATTGCAACGACTACAATTTTCCAAATAATTTTGCAGAATGTCAGAAAAATAAAAAAAAATTTTATAACACCCTTTGCATTTATAGGACTGGAATAAAGACTTGATATGTCCCGTTTTAAAATAGTTACCATTTCTTAGAACAAACGGGATGAAGACTACGACGACTAGAATTTTCCAAATAATTTTACAGAATGTCAGGAAAAATAAAAAAGATTTTATAATATCCTTCGCATTTATAGAACTGGAATAAAGACTTGATATGGTCTTTTTTAATATAGTTAGCATTTGTTAGAACGAAAGGAACCAAGATTGGAACCAAGAAAATAGGACAAATAAAAAGAATTTTTAAGACTGCTCGCATTAAATGGATTGGAACGAAGACTCGATATGTCTCGTTTTAAAATAGTTACCATTTCTTAGAAGAAAAGGGATGAAGACTGCAACGACTAGAATTTTCCAAATAATTTTGCAGAATGTCAGGAAATGGACTGGAAAAAAGGCCAGCGGCATAAAAGATAATTTCAGCCGGTTCACCTGCGCGGAAATACAATTAGCACTTTCCGGTCGCGACGCGAGTTTTACGGTTTTATCCAGCCGGCGTGCGGAATGTGCCGAAGCGCTTGTGGTGCGTTGTCCGGAAAATAATTTATGCTCGCGGCCGTAAACTGAATGATTCAGAAGGAGCGTCGTAAAGCTAAACGCCGATGGCTGCGTGACGGCACGGAGAGCTGCATATTTGAACGTGGCCGAGCTATCGCGATGTCGTTACATTGCAATTACGCTTTCCGCGAGGTCGTTCGTCGCAGTTTACGGTTTCGAGCTCTCGGCTCGGAGAAAAGAATCGGCGAGCTGCAATCGTGCTAATGGTCTCTTGGGCGGCCATGGGAAATTTGTGGAAAGTAAAGGAGGAACGTCAGCACGCGTGAAACGCGGATTAATTCAATGGAAATGAGACCGGGTTGTCGAGAAAGCAATTTTCGGCCGAGGGTCCGCGCGACCACCTCGAAAATCAATAGCCCACGGCGCGAGACTCCGCTCGCGGTTCTTTCAAGAGACCATGCTCGACCTCTATCTTTGCCATAATCGCGAGTAGACTGGACTGGACTCGGGGATTGAACGTCGATCTCCGAAGCCGGTGATAACGCGAATCGCTTCGGCCAATTGCGATCAATTCTGAAAAAGTTGCTCTCCGGGTTTTGAACATTGTTTAAATATTTTTACACGACTATGATCTTGCAAAAATATATACTGTTTTATTCGGGAAAGTCTACAGAATCGATCTGTGCAAGAATTTTTTGTGTAGACTTTATAGTTGGAGCAGGAAAAATTCTGAAAGTCTGGATATCTTGAAAACTGCACCTGCGACCTTAAACCTTTGTTTAAATGTTTTTAAACGATCATAATGTTGCAAAAAAATATACCGTTGTATTCGGGAGAGTGTACAGAATAATTCTGTGGAAGAATCGTTTGTGTAGATTTTATGGTTGAAGCAGAGAAAATTCTGAAAGTCTAAATATCTTGAAAACTGCACCTGCGACCTTAAACCTTTGTTTAAATATTTTTAAACGATCATAACGTTACAAAAAAATATACCGTTGTATTCGGGAGAGTGTACAGAATAGTTCTGTGGAAGAATCATTTGTGTAGATTTTATGGTCGTAGCAGGAAAAATTTTTGAAACCTGTCCCTGTGACATGAAACCCTTGGTAAATGTATTTAAAGGTTAGTAATGTCGTAAAAAATGTATGTATAAAAATCCTGAAAATTCAAAGTAGGGGATTACTTTTTGAAAAATCGAATTTCTCGGAAGATTTGACATATCGTTCAGTATTTCGATTAATCGTTGATTATCGTTCGGCGTGATGTTATTGATTAAAGTGGCCAATACTTGGACATTCTAAAACTTAATTGAGTGAAGCGGAATTTATCTTGTCACCTTGAAACGCGCGATAAGACACTGGTTAAACGAGTACATATATGTACATCCCGCAGGAAACGTGTTGGCCTTTGGACGGCGCGGCCCGTGGCCATTTGAAATTTGTACCCTACGCTTCAAAGGTTGCATCTAGGCACTCAGCTTTTCGAAAATCCACTTAAATTAGTAGAAGTTAATTTCGTGATGAACCTGTTCTACAGCTTCATTCGCTAGGCTAATCGAATTTCCTACTGAACGGGAACAGATTTCTTACCAGAACACATTGGGAAATCAGAAAAATTCATGAACAATACCTAAAACTACACAGTGATATTGTAAAAATATGGACGACGTTGCTCTTCAACTTGAATAATTTAAAATGTATGTAAAACAACCCGTAGAATCTAGTGATTTCATTCTGAGCTATGGATCACTATTTCTTGACTTTCCTACACGATTTCATATTTCTTTTTAAATGTAAATTATCCTATCATCAAGTGCGAACTTTCAGCTTTAATTTAAGCCTTCGAACGTTTAAAAATTCACACTGGAACACATTTTTAAATTTATGTAAAACAACCCCTAAAAACGAGTGATTTCATTCTGAGCTGTAGATAATTATTTCTTGATTTTCCA